>JAESVK010000891.1:431549-476171 GCA_017140935.1 Hamamelis virginiana | reverse complement strand
TGGGGTCAATGTTTTATTGAAAATAAAACTCTTTTTGTGGTTTCCTTATTCCCTAAAAATAAGGTGGCGACTCTTAGTTTTTACAAATTCTTATCCTTTTTCAAAAACCCTATCTTGAGTGTATAATAGAGAAGGATAAACGTGGATAATAGAGATGGATAAATCGAGACGGATAAACATCATCCACAATCCACTCAAGATAAACACCCCCAAAAAGTGAACGAGAGAGGCCTCCCGATTCAGGTTGGCTGGTTCACATTATCGTATATATAATTGAATATATAAACGACAAGTAATACCTTCTTCTCCTAATATGAAATAGATATGCTCTTTAGGATTGGTTTTAGGGCATACCTCTAACAATCTCCCACTTGCACTAAAGCCAATCATATTATTTAAACCATAAATAATATTATTTCATATTATTTAAACCATAATTACTTATTGGTTTTTAAGTCTTATGGTACCTCCCACTATTTGATTCAAATCCCATATACCTTTTATTAATGAGATTCAAGAATTTCATCATTTGAATTTCCTTAGCGGAAATTGGGGTCCCATCAAGGATTAGTAATCCTCACATAATAGGTTGTTGGATACTAATTTTGATGAGTGGATAACTCTTTATTCTAATG
Source organism: Hamamelis virginiana (assembly GCA_017140935.1). Classification (NCBI taxonomy): domain Eukaryota; kingdom Viridiplantae; phylum Streptophyta; class Magnoliopsida; order Saxifragales; family Hamamelidaceae; genus Hamamelis; species Hamamelis virginiana. The sequence goes on along the minus strand of JAESVK010000891.1, from coordinate 475,536 downwards.
CTTCTTAAGCAAGTTCCAATCTTTCCTTTAGCCTCTAAATTGTAGTATCCTCACATAATAGGTTCTTGAATAAAACTCTTTAGTTAAGTCACACCCACCATTCACATAAGTATGGTCAATTGAATGTTGTATCCCTCACATAATAGGTTCTTAGGATACACCAGTTTCGCATCTTATGATATCCAATATTAAAAATAAGATGAGAAGAATTCTTAGAATAGATATGTTCCCACATATCTGTAGCCAAACATAACCATCGAAGGAATTTCCTTATCTTATAATGGTGGGAGGCTAGGATAAGGCTAATACCTCTTCCTTACAACTTAATTTTGAAAACAAGGGTTTTGCAAAAGGTTCTCATTTTTAACATTAAACATACATCACATGCATCACATATATATATCAAACATACATATAAAATTTAGACCAAACTTTATCATTAGTTATTGATTATCCTCCCACTGTCCTTCTAGAGGCTATGGTGGATTCATCTTGAACATATAATAAATTAGGTCAAGGCCTTTACCAAGCATGCATCTCATATATTAAATGGACCTTGGATCGATTATGGACTTTTAGGGTGGATTCAAACTTTGAGCCAAAAGATGAACCCTAGGTCTATAATGAGGGTTAGGTGATCGCAATTAAAAGCTATTTAACTATTACACCAAGACTAAAAGATCTTCAAAAAGTCTTGAAGGCCTTGCCAAGTCCTTCTCAAGTGCTTGCTTTTCCTCTCAAACAAGACTCCAGCATGCACCTCGAGTCTACCATGCTCCACCAAGTATCAAATATTACATTTAAAATAAAAGAAAGAAGGGGATTAAGGAGATAGGGGATATACAGGGATTGAGAGGGAAAGAGGCATGCAAGCCCCAAATTAATTATATCACCAAAATTTAAACAACTTTAAATACAACTCATTAGAATAAACCAAACACATCTAATGCGGCCAATCACATCTCATTTAATTGGTCTTAATTCCATAATCATCCATTCATATTTATACAAACTCATTGCATAAATAAAAACAACAATAACAAAAGAAAGGCAATGATGGCAATGGCATTTAATTAATTAAAGTCAATATTATTATTATTATTATCTCATAACAATAATAACGATCTTTTAAATTTCATTTAAAATAATCCCATCATATCTCATATGATAACATTAGTGTCTTTCCTTAAGTAAAACTCCTAATTAACTCTATTAAGGTTTTAAATAAATAGAATTTAATTTTAGAAATTATTCACATAATTCCTATCATGCATTTAACACTTTAATATGCATTATAGATTAATCAACATTAACCTAAATGGAAGGAATTAAATAATAACTCAAAACCAAAAATTCTAGAAAAGACACAAACCCAGTTTTTAAACAAAACTAAGAATTCAGCTACTGTTTTGGGACTTAATTTTCCTATATTAAAACAAACTTTTAAAAAATGAGAATACTCTATTTCACAAGGATTTTTAGTCCTCTTTCAAATGGCATAGGTCTCATTTAGTGATTCCAACGTTTGGTATCACTTTAATGCACTTTATGACACTAACTCCAAACCTTGGCAGATTCTGGAATTTGTTCACAAATGGCTTTATATGGCCTAACCTAAAGTGAACTAAGTCATGGAAATACTTCAATTCACTAGGTTTTTTAGTCCTCTTTCAAATGGTAGGGGTCTCATCACTTGATTCCATCATATGATATCAATTTGAGACATTTTACGATAGAGAGTCAGATTTTCCAGATTTGACTCTTAATTACAAAAAATCTAGTGTGGCTATCCTAGGTCATTAAAATTCATAGGAACTCTTCCGAGATATTGTTAAGACCTTATATTAATGAAGTCAATATGTGGCATTCTTTGAAAATCCCGGAAAATTGTTTTCATGGATTTTGCAAAAGCTACATGGTTGCTGCCCAGAAAAACAGCAACCCAGTTTTACTCGGGAGGCCTTCGTTCACTTGAGGTTTGAGTGGATTGTGGATGATGTTTATTCGTCTCAATTTATCATTCTCTATTATCCACGTTTATCCTTCTCTATTATCCACTCAAGATTGAGTTTTTGAAAAAGGATAAAAGTTTGTAAAAAAACTGGGAGGCGCCACCTTATTTTTAGGGAACAAGGAAACCACAAAAAGAGTTTTATTTTCAATAAAACATTAACCCCATATTTTGGAAAAGCATGGTCTTCGAATCAAAGTAGGATTCGGGGGCTAGGTTACGAAGTGGGAAGGTTCCAAGGAACTCCTTGTAGGCACCCACCTCGGCCTAATTAAAGGTCTCCTAATTAAGTTTGGCTTTATCAAAATCTTATCACAACAATGCTATTTATCTAATCAACCACAAAATATGAATAATAATATATAATAATAATAATAGATAGTATAAAAGTATACACAATCCTGAAGACCTTAGGAGACTCATAGTGAACCTAAGATTGGACTTGTGCCCTATTGACTGCCTACGTACCTTACCATTTTCTTGATAAGAATCAAAGTCCACGTAGTTTGATTACTTAGGACTCTCCTATTGTAATGAACTATATAGCCAAAAGGATTCTATCTTATCTAGGACTCTAGCTTCGAGAGTTTGGGTTTGATCGAAACACTTTTCTTTGCATAAAAGATGGAATTTCATTCCATTTTAAACACTTCCAAAATCACTTTGTTTGGAGTTGTTCTCGAAGTAGACTCCTAAATTAAATAAAACTCGATTGCTACTACAATTCTTATAACAAATGACAGTCCTAAGCGAGGTTAAGTAACATGCCTAATCCTAGGGTTCCTAACTAGTCCTAAGTTAGTCTAAGTACCTAAAATACTTATATGCATGCTGGAATTTCTGGAAAATGCATAAAAAATGCAACATATGATGTAAACAATGCATGAAAATTGTCCTAAATGCAATCTAAGTTATCTATGTGAACCTAAATATGTTTCGAAGTTAGTTTGAGCCTAAAAATTGACTTTTAATACACTTTTAAGGTATTTTTAATCCATGGACAGATTTATATATACCTTTTAAAATGCATTAAAGTCTATAAAAATAACAAATAAAAAAGGGAAGATGACTAACATGCAACCTAATATGCATACTAAAATTACCCTAAAAGTATTTCATCATAATCATACTTCACATAGTCTATTTAATCACAAGGGAAGGGACTCACCTTTGCATGCTCCCTCGAACACAATTCATATATCAATCATATCTAAACACTCCAAGTGATGAAACTAACTATGATAAGAATAATATTAATGCTAAACTTGAATAAACTAACATCCTAACATGATTATTAATATAAAAGACTTAAACATGCATTCCTATAAAACAATTTCTATCATGCATACTAACATATAAAACACCTAATCCATAATCATAGAAGAAAAGAAAAAGAAGAAAAGATATGCCAAAACTTCTATCCTAATCATACATTCCTATATAACAAATCCTAAAACTAATCCCTATTATGCGTACTAATAAATTAATCCCTAATATGAACACTTAATCCTAAATACCTAATCTATCATGATCATAGAAGAAGAGAAGAAGAATAAGAAAATATGCAAACTATTTTAAATAAACACAATAACTAACCTTTACTTTCTTCTCTCTTACTCCTAGCTTCTTCTCCCTTGCTCTTAGACCTTCTCCAACCTCCAAAGGACTTCAAAAGTATAGCTAAGAGTGCTATGGGGGAAGCTTGTGCAATGCTCAAGCCTCTACTCTCCAATCTAACTCTCTAAAGCCAATTGTGCGTGTTAAAACTGATTTCAGAGCTCTTTATTTATAGGGAAGCCTGAATTTGATCAATGACTGAGTTTAAATCTCCTAGGAATGATCCAAGGGCTCTAAACCAGCCTTCCAAGGTCTTCAAACTCATCCCAAATTCTCCATGGCCGAACTGGACACATGGCAAGGCTTGGAAGAGTCCCGGGCAGAAAAAAGACTGAAAAATAGCAGCTATTGGGCAAAGGGATCTTTGACAATCCACCTAGGGACGGTTGGCCGTCCCTCAAGGACGGTTGGCCATCCATGGGTGGACGGTTATCCATTCCCTCGCCCAATTTTGCCCTATTTTGGTCCTGTCTTAGCCCTTTTGACCCAGTTTCAGCTTTTTTCGGCTTTTCTGGCCCGTTTTAAGTCCAAATTTGACAATTCAAGCGCTGAAACGATCGTGATTCGATTATCCATGTTTTAAGAAGTGTTTGAAGTGAAAATGTATTGACTAAAGTCAAATTTTTAGGGAAAAACTGACCAATTAGCTGTTTAGGGCCTGTTGGGCCCAAATTAGGGTTTTGAAAGCTGCTAACCAATCGCTCTCGAAATCATTTCTTCTTCTCGAAAAAAGTTTTAAAACGTTTTAAGAAAGTATTTTGAAGCCTTTGAAGGCTTTGGTTTGATAAAAAGATCGAATCCCGGTCGATTTCGGGTCGAAACCCTAATCGAGCTTGAAATGGCCTTTTGAGCTTCAAGAACCAAACATAAGCCAGAAGGTTCAATGGACCTTGCCACTGATCAACTTAGCTACCAAACACACCTTAAATATCTATGCCAAAGCCTCGAGACCATTCGAGACAAGATCGACAATTATTCAGAGCTTTTGTGATTCAAAGGACAGTACTGCCCTTCAAGTCATAAAAGGCCTTATTTTCTATCAAGCTAGACTCAGAATGCCATGAAATTTTACAGGGATGTTCCTAGACTCTCTAAAAACTAAATGCAAAAATAACCGACTCAATCTGACCTAAAAACCTACATGTGATAATGACCTCTATCTAACTACTCACGAGGGTAGAACTGGTTACTTAGGGTTTTAACACCCTATTTCACCTCTAATCACAGGCAACCATTAATGACCATACCCATGGTCAAAAATGGATATCTACACTAGGGTTCCAAACCCATGTGGCCTTGAGGTGTAGTGGGAGAGAGAGAATGTGCTAGGGTTTAGGGTTAGGGTTAGGGTTAAGGTTAGAGAACCATACCCAATCCAATCTTTTTAGGGTTTCCATAAACACTAAACATGCTGTATTATTTCCTAAATCAAAATCATTCATGATAAGAAAGAATCAAAAACAAATAAGAAACTTTCCTAGTCATGAATAATTTCAAAATAGGAAACTCGGGTTTTAAAGATTTGACAATTAGGGATTCCTAATTCAAATCAAGAAACCTTCCTATTTTCGTTTAGGGTTTCTAAAACCTAAAACCAGCCACCATTGATGATGAAATCAAGTATTCAAAGAACCTTAAATTACCATTGTTAAACACATTAACAAGCTTCATCAATATACAAAATTTAAACAAGTTTAAATCATATAATTGTATGCATCAAGAATCAAATAAAATAATTTCTAAAAGATTTCAAGAATCATACAAATATAATCTAGGGTTTTTCAACCCAAGTAGCCATGGCCTAGAGGGTGGGAAACCCTCATGGCCGTGATCCCCTATAGGGTTTCCTAAAACCCTAATCTCCATTAAACTTATTTTTCTCAAAAACAAGTATTGTGTTCTTATTTCACAAACCAAGAAACTCATCTATTCTTATCTAGGGTTTCAAAAATCCTAGATTTGATTATGGGTGTTGATTATAGGGTTTCATAAACCCAAATCAATCATCACATAACAAAAGAATAAACAAACAAAACAAATAGGGGTTTCAAAACCCTAAGTGCCTTGAAGAGAGAGAGAAAGGAGAGAGAGAGAGTGTCAAACCTCTTTGGGGAGATTTGATCATCATCAAAGCTTCATTATATCAAAGATACAAAACTCCAATCATCAAATCAATAAAGGGTGAAACCCCATAGGGTCCGAAATTGAGAGAGAGAAAGAGAGAGAACCCAAAACCTTTTAAGGGTTTTCATCAAACCCTTGAATCTCAAACACCAAAGGGGTTTATCCCCACATGGCCGAAACCTATAGAAACTGTCCCTCCATTTCCGAAGCCTTTATAGGGTTTTAAATAAACCCTAACATGCCATTAAAACAAAACACATAAGTGTGAACCCGCCACATTCGAGCTCCCTCCCTCCATTTGAAAGCTCTCTTTTTTTATTTGGGATTGGATTCACTTATCATCGTGGATTAGTAGATAATTATCCTTCTCGATTTATCCTTCTCTTTTATCTACTCATTTATCCTTCTCTATTATCCATCTCTATTATCCACTCAAGGTCATCCAATCCTATTTATCCTTCTCTATTGTGGGAGTCCACTTAGATTGGGTTTTTGAAAAAGGAATGGATTTTGATAAAACAAGGAGTCGCCACCTTATTTTTAGGGAATAAGGAAACACAAAAAATAGTTTTATTTAAAATAAAACAATGACCCCATTTTTGGAAAAGCACGGTCTTCGAATCAAAGTTTGGATTCGGAGGCTAGGTTATAAGATGGGAAGGTTCCAAGACTCATCTTGTAGGCACCCATCTCACCCTAATTAAAGGTCTCTCAATTATTTTTGGGCTTTATCAAAATCTTATAAAAACAACCTATCATATCTAATCAATCAAGAAAAATAGGATAATATTACATATATAATAATAGATAATAGTAAAAAATATCACAATCCTAAAGACCTTAGGAGACAAAAGTCAACCTAAGATTGGACTAGGACCCTATTGGTGGCCTACGTACCTTATCAGTTGCCTGACAAGAATCAAAGTCCACGTAGTTCGATCACCCTAGGACTCTCCTATTGTAATGAACTACATCATTTAAAAGTGTTTGACTTTATCTAAGATACTATCTTCGAGAGTTTTTATCCATTCAAAATTACTTTTCAAAATTATTTGATAATTAAAAGATTTCGAATACATGTAGGATTTTTTAAAAGATAGAACTTATCTTCTAGAAGCAAACCTCAATTTAAACTTCCTTTTTCAAAATCATCATCCATGGAATTTCATTCCAAAAATCATTTCTTTTTCAAAGAAATTGTTTTCAATATAAACTCTTTTAAAAGATTCCTATTTCATGAAATAACCATTTAATAAATCAATTACTTTTAACAAAAATCATTTTTTTTTAAATCTCTCTCGAAGATAGACTCTTAGACTCGATCAACTACTTGAATTTGAATGCAACTCTTACAACAAAGGAAAGTCCTAGGGAAGGTCAAGTGACCTTCCTAAACCTAGGGTCTCTATCTAATCCTAAGTTAATCTAATGTCCTATCATACTAAATTAATGCATGCTAAATAAACAAACATAATATTAACCCTACAATGAATGAAAAATGCCCTAAATGCATACTAATTTGACTATGTGAACTTAGGCATATTTCTATGTTAGTTTGGATCCTAAAAATGGTTTTTTAATCCATTTTAAGGTTACTTTAAACCTTGGACAGATTTATATGCAACCAAAAAGTGGATTTAAAACCCAAAATATAATAAATAAAAGAAGTGTAAATGTCCTAATATGCAACCTAATATGATATACTAAAATAATCATGCATCATGATATTGCATTATAATGACAACAAATAAAGCATAGCCTAGTGGTAAAGGCTCCCATCCTCTAGGTTGGGGAAAACGCCAATTTTAAACATAAGGGAAAGGACTTACCTTGGCTTGTTCCCTCGAACATATTTCATATGATATTTCAAACATTAAACATAAATACAAATGATGTAAACAAACCTAAACATGTTCCTATTGACTTTTATTAATTTAACATACCCAAACTAACTATCCTTAAAAAATCATAAATGCAGAAAATCTACATGCTAACCTATATGCAACTAATCCTAACTTTTGAATACCCAACTTAGATACCCATCCCTAACATGGCATAGAAGAAGAATGAAGAAGAAGAAGAAGAAGAAGAAATACTTAAAACAAACTTCACAATTATACTAACCTCTTTTGCTTCCTTCTCCTTTGTTCCTAGCTCCTTCTTCAAACTCCAAGGACTCCAAGGACTTCAAAGATGCAACTAAAGTTTCTTAAGGGATTGGTGTAATGCCTTGAGGCTTTACTCTACCAATTTGGCTCTTTAAATGCCTTATGAGTTTTCTATAACTCTTTGTGTGTCCTCAAACTGATTTCAGAGCTCTTTATTTATAGGGAAGCTTGGAATTGATCAATGGCTGAGTTTAAATCTCTTAGGAATGATCCAAGGGCTCTAATCCAGCCTTCCAAGGTCTTCAAACTCATCCCAAAGTCCCCAAGGTTGAGCTAGACACATGGCAACCCTTGGAAGAGTCTCAGATGGAAGAAAGACTGAAAAATAGCAGCTATTGGGCAAAGGCTTGGGTGACCATCCATCTTGGGACGATTGGCCATCCCTCTAGGACGGTTGGCCGTCCCTTGGTGGATGGTCATCGAGCCTTGAGCCTAATTTTGCCTTATGTGGGCCTGTCTCAGCCTGTTTCGACCCGGTTTCGGCTTTTTTCGGCTTTTCGGGTCCGTTTTAAGTCCAAATTCGACTATTCAAGCACCAAAACGATCATGATTCGAGTCTCCATGTTTTGAGAAGTGTTTGAAGTGAAAATGCATTGACTAAAGTCAAGTTTTTAGAAAAAGTCAGCCGATTAGCTGTTTAGGGTCTGCCGGGCCCAAATTAGGGTTTTGAAATCTGCTAACCAATCGCTTTCAAAATCATCTCTTCTTCTCGAAACAAGTTTTAAAAAATTTTAAGATAGTTTTTTGAAGCTTGTGAAGGCTTCAGTTTGACAAAAAGATCGAATCCCGGTCATTCTCGATTGAAACCCTAATTTGAGCTTGAAATGGCCCTGTGAGCCTTAAGAGCTAATCATGAGCCAGAAAGCTCTATAGACATTGCCACTGACCAACTTAGCTACCAAACACACCCTAATTACCTATGCCAAAGCCTCGAGACAATCTGAAACTAATTCGACAGCTCTTTGGAACTTTTGTGATCAAAAGGACAATTCTGCCCTTTAGGTCACAAGGTACCTAATTACCTATCGAGCTTAACTCGGAATGCAATGAAGCTTGACAGGGACATCTATGGACTCTCTAAAAACCTAATGTAAAAGGAACCGACTAAATCTGGCCAAAAAACCTACATGCGATAACGACCTTTATCTAACTGCCCACAGGGGTAAAACTGGCAACTTAGGGTTTTAACACCCTATTTCTCCTCAAAACTTAGGCAATCATTCATGACCTTTCTTATGGTCAAAAATGGATGTCTACAATAGGGTTCTCCAAGAACCCCATTGTCGAACTCACCTATGGTTCCTAAACCATTGATTTTCTTGATTTTAATTAATTAAACCATTGCAAACCATCATCAAACCTCATGTCCATGCTTGATTTGGCTCTGATACCACTGAAAGGAGATTTGAAATACATGGAATCGCAGCGGAAGACAAAATAAAAAATTTTATGAACATGAATTCATCATCGAATATCCAGGCAAGATTCGAACAAGCATAGGGACATGAGATAAACAAACAAGCATACATATTTATCAAACATAAATAATACTTACTTGATTAGCCTTTCGATTTGCGATTGATGAACTTGAACTTCAAACGGATGAAGTCTCCAAAAGTATCCACATGAATCCAAGACCTTTAAATCCTCTTGCACTTGATCAATGCTTGAGCCAAAGCAAGAATGAGAGGGAGGGTGAGAAAACAGCTATGGGAGAGAGGCTCTCTCTAGCTCACGGCCCTAAGGGGTTAGGGAGGCTATCTCACTCTTTTCTTTTAGGGTTTGGGAGTACTTAGTGCTAGCACCCTAGCCCTTGTATTTATAGAAATACAAGAGTTTCTAATTTGCAACTAAGGACCTCCTCTATTAACCTTTAATAAAGTGTCCTTTTAAATTGCATTTTAATTAGAAACTTACCCCTCTCAATTATTTAAAAGGCTCTCTTAAATTCTATTGTGTGTGACCCTTTGGGTTCACCCCAACCTTAGCAGTGAATATGGACATCTCTATATCTCCTAAAATAGAAACTTTCTATTTTAAGGTTTTATTGAAACTATTCCAATTATGCTCTCATTGATAACACTTATCAATAGGCTTTCACTGGTCACGAGTGACGTCTAGCAATGTGTCATGACATGCATCAGGTTTGGGTGAATAGTAGAACTATGTGAACCCTTCTTGTTACTTAATCCTTTCATCCCCTAATGTCGCGGTTAAGATATTCAGGGTATGGATAGAAGTCAAAACCCTATCTCAATATATTGTCATATGTTCTTCAAAATATAATCTCAATCAGATGAACCCTATGAAACACTTTCATAGTTCACATATCACTCTGGCCAGAGATTCACATTGAGAGTTATCTTTGAGAATTGACCCTGACATTCTCTCTCATAACAATGAGAGTGATGATTCCTTATTGACCACTCATATGTCTTCATGCAAGACTTATTAGAGCCAATAAGTGCCGACTACAACCTTAGGGTAAGGCTGTATAAGACACTATCAAACCCTAACAATTCAGGCATAAAACATCCATGGTGTCTCAGGTCTTAGGATTACCAAGTAAATGGACGTAACATAAGAATATTCCTTTGACTTAATCTCCATAGGAATATTCTAGTAGATCAAGTTCTGTGTACATGTTCTCTAACATGCACCAACAGATTAACCTAAGTGTCACTACACTGATAGGAAAGACTACCTATCATCCCAATGGAGTTAGTTTAAATCTGTGCTACTCTTGTCCGTTTAATAAATATCCTCTTTAATAAACCTATGAGCAGGAACTCATTTAGAATAAATGTGTTTGAGAAATATGAGTCTCCATATCCCAACAACTTGAGATACATATTTCTCTTATCATTTATTCATGGACATTATCGTATATATAATTGAATATATAAACGACAAGTAATACCTTCTTCTCCTAATTCAAAATAGATATGCTCTTTAGGATTGGTTTTAGGGCATACCTCTAACATTACGAACTCAAACCCCTAGTCAACTAACAACCCCTTTCTAGTCGACTAACCGAGCCCTAAACTCAATAACGACTAGTTTTTGACAAACCTAAACGGCTCTATTTTGCTTTCAAACTACCATTTCTTTTGAGGGGTCTATATATACTCATTTTGTGAGTCTTAAACAAGCTAATGATCATACACAAACATATACAAACTTAGTTCACAACATTTTTGGGTGATTTAATCTTTTGATTCATCATTCTCTCTTGAAGCCAAATTAGTTCATATCTTTGAGAGATTCTAGTGAGAGCTTTATCATTGTACATCATCTACTCTTGAATGAGCTATTCTTTGTACACTCTATATTCATCTTGTAACCTTGTGAGTTGTAAGGGTTTAGTGAATCCTTTGTAGGTGAAAATTTACCACCTTGAAAGTAGATTGTGAGTGAGTGTCTTCCACATTTGAAAGAAGACAACTTGTAAAGGTTTCTCCACCTTGAAGGAGTGATCCATAGTGGATTGTGGAATCCTCATGACGAAGCTCTTGAGGTGTGGACGTAGGCGGAGATCGAACCACGTTAAATCTGCGTTTGAATCTCTCCAACTCTTCTCTTGCATTTATACTTGCTATATTAATTGTTGTATTGTGATTCAAACTATTCACTTCCGCTGAATTTAATTGAACCATAATTATTAATTGGTAATTATTTTGAAAAGTTTGCAAAACCTCTATTCACCCCCTAGAGGTATATACTTGGGCCAACAATTGGTATCAGAGCAGGTGCTCTTCATTTGATTGTCTTATTGAACTAAAGATATTTGCAAACTTGTTTATTTGTTATTTGAAAAGAATGGATTTTGAAAATTATTGTCTTGGTGTACATGTTCATGAAATGGATGAATCTACATCTCCTAGATGTGTAAATGAATTTGATGATGATTTTGATGATGATTGTATTGATAAACCATCTTATGAATATATTTTAAAATTATGTGAACATGCTTTGAAGAAATGTGACTCTTTGAATAAGATTAGCAAAACTTTGAAAAATGACTTGTCATCTATTTCAAAAGAGAAAATGGCTCTTCAAGAAATAAATTTAACTTTGGTTAAAAAGGTTGAATCTTTGAGTAACACAACTTCTACATCAATTTCATCAAATGATTTTGAAGACTTGAAAAATGAAAACACTACTTTGGAAATTAAAATTGAGAGTCTTGAACAAAGTTTGAAAACTTGTAAAAATGAAAATTTTTCTTTGATAAAAGAAATAGACTCTTTGAAGAAAGAAAAATATACTTCAAAAATAGCTCATATTTCAAAATCAAAAGAGATACCTCATGGTATCAAGGCAAGACCCAAATATATTCCTATTTGCCATAATTGTGGTGGTAAGGGACACATTCGTCCCAAATGCCCAAAGCCTAAGGCCAAGACTTTTGTAGATAAAAGTCGACGATATGGCTTGAAGAACCCAACTAGGAAAATTGTGCATGAACATATTGACACACATCATTCTCCTAGATTTGTTCCCACTTGCCATCATTGTGGCAAAAAGGATCATATTAGACCAAATTGCTATCACCTCTTTAGAGACTATAGAAGGATCCCATATGATTATGGACCTTATGATAGTCATAGGTATAATAATATGTCTATGCCTCCTAAGGTTGCAATGGAGTAACTATCATAGAAATTAAATGTTCCCTCTTTCGCAACAAAATATTTTTTAAAAAGATTTAGCTTCAGAAATCAATTATTCATACGGCAAGAGATTAGGCAAATATATATCATCAATGACCATCAATACATCACATTGATAGACAAACAATACATTTATGACATTTGCTTCCAATCATCATGCTAAGACAAATGAAAGTTAATAGGAATCATCTAAAAATCATGTTGAGCAACAAATCAATCAATGAAAGATGTTATAGCTCCTAAATCATTACATAACAAATCTTTTCATCTTGAAATCAAAGAATAGCAAGTTTTAAGCATATGAACAATTTGAATTATAAGCACATGACATAAAAGGAATTATGAACAAGAATTTAAAAGAAATTCTTACAAATTACCAACCAATGTTGATGCCAAAAGTTGATATTCATTTCCTTCACCTTTGAAGATTTGATGGTGGATTTCCTTGACTAGTGATCTTCATCACATCATGATTGAAATATTGAATGTCCTCCATCATCAATGATTTGTATGTACATCTACATCATCTCTTTGCCATACAATGACAAGATTCTTCTTTGATCTATGAACACAAACATTTCTCTTCCAAAGAGTCAATAAACATTAGGATAATCATCATGAATAGATATATGCTCAAAATGTCATAAAGAGAGATTATACAATGATAACTAGGAGATATCAACAAACACAATTCATTACAAGGTAGTTTAATGGCATTTTCGGACTCATGATAGTTTATAGTCATTTCGGACTAAAGGAAATCAAACACTATGTGAGCTAGGATCATCCTTCCTAACCCATGTAGTAACTGGAGATCAAAATCTTGAAATTGTTGTTTTGACTAAAGCTAGCTCCCTATTAATTGAATTCCGCATACTCCGTCACATAATAACTTATAACATCTTACCTAGATTAGGAAACCGTGATACCGTCACATATATGGATGTCTATGTCATGTGGTGTGTATATACCCATATTCCATTAGATTTGCCATATATTATACGCGAGTACATTATTGAGCATCAACGCAAGAAATCAGCAGGTCTTCCATATGCAATGGCTTTTACCAAGATCTTAAGGCATTTTGATGTCAATCTTTGTGGAGTGGATCGTCTTTTACCCAAACCGGATGACACCTATACGGCAAAGAACTACAAGCTTATGAAAATTGCTAAGGATGCCAATGGTGTATGGTACAAGGTTCTGAAAGAATACGCCATGGGAACGCAGCGGAATATAAGATTTAAAATTTTTCCCATTGAAATTCATCCAAGAATCGAACTCAAAAGATAAAATGAATCAAAACAATTAATCAAACAATTAATCAAACATTAATTAAATTGTTCCTTTGTAGATGTTATCATCGCAAAACTTCGAGCTCTAAACGTATGGAAGCCTCCAATGAAAGTCCACACGATCACAAGACTCCTTGAATCCCTTGTTCTTCACAACCCTTGTGAGAGAAAGCAAGCTTGAGGGGGAAGAGAGAGAGGACATCTACTAGAGAGGAAGCACCCTTGTAAGTTTTAGCCCTAGGGCTTCTCCTCTTTAATTTATAGCCCTCTCCTCTTTTAATGACGTTTGGTTACAAGTGCTAGCTTGACCAAACATCACATAGAATGGTAATATCCTTGTTATGTATATTCTTGACCTCTTTTTAATTAACCTTTAATAATAAGAGTCAAACTTAAAAATAACTAGAATATTCCCCTCTCACAAATTCAAGAAGATCACTTATGATCTTATGTGTATGACCCATTGGGTTCACCCCAACTTAGTAGTGACTGGGAAAATTTCAATGTTTCCTAAAATAGAAACTTTCTATTTTTGGTTCGATTAGAACTATTCCAATTTTGCCCTCAATGATAACACTTATCATTGGGCTTTCACTAGTCATGAGTGGCGTCTAGCAATGTGTCATGACATGCCCTAAGTGTGGGTGAATATACCTGTATAAATGAACCCTTCGTGTAATAGATAATCCTTCACCAAACAATGTCACGATTAAGTTATTTGGGTATGGATTCATGTCAAACCTTAACTTAATCATGTGTTAGCTTTTCACCAAAATATAAACTCAATTAGGTTAACCCATGAAAACACTTTTCCTTGGTTACCTTCTACTTTGGCCAAAGACTTCATTGAGTTATTATTTGTGAATTAACTATGACATTCTCCCTTTGATATTAAGGGTGGTGATCCCTTATTGCACACTCACCTATCTTCATCTACAACTTACTAAAGCCAATAAGCACCGATTACATCCTCTTGATTAAGGATGTACAAGATAGTATCAAACTCTAGTAATTCATATATAAGATAACCAGTGGTGTCTCAGGTATGAGGATTACAAATGTGACTATACACATGAGCAGCTTTTGACATTCAAATACATCTCCATAAGCTGTACTCATATTGGTCACGTTCAGTGTACTTGTTCTCTAACAAGCACCCACAGGTTTACTATAGTGTCTCTACACAGATGGCTTGAGACTCACCATCCTCCTATTTAAGCTAGTATAACCTAAGCTAATCTTAACGGTTTATTATCGCCCAAATAAATAAACCAATGATCAGGAACATATCTAGAATATATGTTCTTGAGAATCGTATGTCTCTCTATCTCAACACTTGAGATACAATTCTGTATCATACTATTCAAGGACATCATCATGAACAGTTATAAATAACACAAGTTTACATGATAATATAAAAGCCATTTTATAGATGAATAAGAACATAAATGAAATAAAGTTCCTTAAGTACAACCTACTAATGGGTTTTAGGGCACACTTTTAACAGGTTCATGAGGGTGCTGCACCTGGCAGCGACGAGGAAGAAGATTTTGATGGTGATGGTGATGATGGTGATGATGCCGGTGGCGAGGATGCTCCCATGCATGATGCGGCTCCACCTTAGCCTGCACCTCAGCCTACTCCTAGCTCAGATTATCTTTCAGCGTTCTCTGATGGTTTCCAAAACCTTCAGGGTCGCTTGGACAGTTTAGAGGCTAGACATGAGGCAACGCATCGTGAGACTATCGCTCGTTTGGACTCCATTGATCATCGCTTTACCACCATGGATGCGAACTTCCAAACCCTTTTTCAGCACTTTAACATTCGGGATCCAAGACAACCACCTCCATCTTGATTATCTTTAATTATGTTTTGTGATATCTTGTATGAATGTTTATTTTGAATTGGATAAATCTTTTTAGGCCATCTTGAGCCAAAAACTCTATATCATTTTGAATGTATGTTTTTTGTTATGGATTTCATTAATGCTTATGTGGTTAATTGACTTTCATATGAATGCTTATGTCTTTGATATTCTAATATGCATTGTTTCTTTAGGAACTCTTGTTGTTTGATATGATTAAATACCCATGTTATGGATTATACATTGTTCATTATCTTCTTTTGGCATTCTTCTTTTCTCTCATTTTTGGTATATTTTAAGATTCATTTGTCATATAAACTATTCTCATATCTTTGATATTCTCATATCATTTGTCAACATTTGCATGATTAGTTCAACATTGTGGCGCTCTAATCTATCATATTGGCTCAATCTATTCTCAATTTCATGCTCAGTGTCATAAAAATATAATTGTAAATGAACTGGTGGCTTATCTAATGGAACAAGATGATTAATGTAATGATAAATCTGCCCTTGAACTCTAAAAGTATAAACGTTATTAGTTCTCTCACAAAGGGTTCTATCATAATTCAAACCAATTGATGTAAAGGCAAATAAATTGTTGTACGAATGTACATAAGTTCTAAATTGAGCTGCCTCTATAGAGTTTGATGTAAGGAGATAAACAAGTTGTTCGGGTGCATGACAAGATGTTAATTTGACTTTGCCATCACAACAACAAAAGCCCCTGGGTTCACGCTCAAATTTTTTTGCGCCACAATGAACACAGGGAAGTACATGCTCTAAAAGATTACTTTGTTCAGGTAAATTTTCTGGCACAATTGATTGCAATATATTGAGCTGCTGAATTTAGGAATGTGGAGGAGCTAATAGATTGCACAGGAATATTATGAACACACCCCATTAAAGAAGGCCCACGGTTCATAATGTTTTGAATAGAAGAACTTGACGATGAACCATATTCATAGTTACTGTGGGGGAAAATATTTTCGAGAGGCATTTTTCCAAGACAACTATTAGCCTGCACTGAGTCTATTTCCCAATAAACTGGAACCTCACTGAGGAAAATATTTTGAGAGTCATAATTCAAGAAGCTATTCAGAGTCTAGAAATTGTCATAAGCTACTGGGATATTAATCAAAGAAGCATTTCTATAAGCTGCACATCAAGATGAGAGTATTTTAATTCATAAGTCATTTAACCAATCAAGGCAACAAAATAAACAATATGGAAGCTAAACCGATCAAAGATAAAGCAAACGAATTCATCGCTTACTGATTGTTTCGCAATCATGCATTTCCAATGGTGATAAAGTAGTCTAAATACTTAGTTTTTTATGTATATAAGTAGTTAATAATCATTGTTTTTACTTATGCTCATTGTTTTCAATATTGTAGGAATTTCGTGCAAATTGGATTAAGTTAGTGTAAGAATTAGGCGATGCAAAGTTTTGGGGAAAATATCTTAAGTACGAAAGTTTTGAAACAAGTTGAGAAGTGGTTTGATGTTCAAATCATTGCCAAAGCCAGAAAATGCTCATTATCGATAGTGGTGTTGCCAATTATCGGTAATAGTAGATGGAGATGCAGCAAAGAGAAGCCAGTCAACTTTCATTACCGATAATGGTATTAATCATTACCGGTAGCTTAAACATCAAATGCAAGCCTTCAGAACCAACAGCATAGAATTACCGATAGTTTGTATTTGCATTATCGGTAATGGATGTCTCAAATGCCAGCAGCTGTAAACCAGAAAAGAAGCCATTTGCATTATCGGTAATGAGAGCATGAAGTTGCAGCCAGGTTTTCCAGTAAGGTCCAACTATCGATAGCTGCATTTACAATTATCGATAATGACTCATGTGCCAAGTTCCAGTTAGAACCAGATCTAAGCTATTACTGATAATGGTCATTATGCATTATCAGTAATGGATAATGTCTTAGCCTCGAAGTAGGCTGCTCAATAACCATTACCAATTGGCCTTATGCATTATCAGTAATGGTAGCCGACTTAGCAAAATATCTGCAGATTTGTGATCTTTTCCGGGGCATTTTTGTCTTTTCATATGTAACCCTATATAAACTTTTTGTTAGATTTTTTTGTAAGGTTGCTTTTCACTATTGTAACTAAGTTAACTTAGTTAACTTAGGATTTTTAGTATTCTCTTTTCTCTCTCATCTTTCTTATCTTTCTTATCATCTATAAGATTAGTTTATGTTGTCCCAAATATATAACCCTATATGGGGGGTGAATAGGGTTTTTGGCAAACTTTAGCAAATATTACCAAATAAAATTAGGTTCAATTAATTTCAATACAAACAAATATATATGAGCAATTAATTGAAAAGAGGAATGGAGAGAGAAATTAAACTCAGCGATTTAACGAGGTTCGGACTCCGCCTACTCCTCTCCTTAAGTACCCAGCTCAAGGATTCCCACAATCCACTAAGGATTAGCTCCTTGAAGGTGGAGAAACCTTTACACAGTCTTCTTTATCCCAGGTGGAAGACTATTACCTTAGCTCACAAAGAAATACGATAATGGCTCACAAAGAACCCTCAAGTGTGTTCACAAAGAACAACCCAAGTGCTCACAAAGAACACTTCTTTAAGCATCACAAAGAGCACTTGGTCAATAAAATCTCACTAAGTATAGTTGTGTACAATCAATGCTTCACAAAGTTGATTTACAAAATAATAAAGCACAACTAATAGCTTCTCAGATGATTAACAAGTATAGCTCAAAAGTTTGGTAGAGAATGCTTTGAATAATGAATTCTTGCAATGAATGATAATAACTATGGTTGGATTGATAATAATAAATGAGGGACAAACCTCTTTATATAGGCATCATGGTCTGAAATGGCCGTTTGAACCAATCTTAAATGCCAATGGAGGAGAGGAGAAGAGCAGGCCTGATTTAATGCTCAAAATGCCCAAAATAGAAATAGAAGTTTTGTATTTGCAGGTGCCTTAGTCGACTAGGCAAGAGTGATTAGTCGATTAATCGGTTAAAATTCAAAGCAATTTTTGTTCCCGGGCACGGTTAGTCGACTAGGCCATTTGGGTTAGTCGACTAGACTAGTTAAAATAAGTTTATAAAAATTTCCGAGCACGGTTAGTCGACTAGGCAAGGGTGTTTAGTCGACTAGCTCTTCTTCATTTCCAAACATGGCTACTGGGGTGTCTTTAGTCGACTAATCGATCCATTAGTCTACTACTCTAGGTGATTAGTCGACTAGACTTACAATTTCCAAAATTCTAGCTTCTAGACTATGATTAGTCGACTAGTCAATAATGCTTAGTCGACTAGGCATGCTCTTAAGCTAAAAACTAGATAATTTTAAGTCTATTTCAACTCAAATCATCTAAGGTAGTTAACTTAAGCATTCAAAATCATTTTTGCAAGTTTTCTAAGTTAATGAATGTCAATGCAACATGAGAAAACCTTTTGGCTTGAGCAATGCAAGTTTGATCAAATGAGTTGCCTTACAAAAGGTTCATAAACATCTTAGCTTCAAAGATCTTCAAGGAATGACTTCAAGATGTCCTCCACAAGCTTCATGATTCAATGACTTTGCATATTTGCATAATTGGGAAGCTTTGAATGTGTTGATGAGCTCCAACAAGGTATGACTTCGATTCTTTGAAGACAAAAACACTTAACTATTTGTTAGTAACTAAAGTAATGTTTGTTGATCATCAAAATGTGGTCAATGTAATTGACTTTAGGGCTAACAATCTCCCCCTTTTTGATGATGACAAACAATTACTTTGAATCAATGATAATCAAAATAAGAGAGCATGAGCTCCCCCTCAATTTTGCACAACAAGCAATGGTTAAACAACATGTTCAATATATCAAAGTCCTTTCTCCCCCTTTGTCATCAACAAAAACAAAGAGAGAAAAGCACAATTATAATTCCATTGGTCTAACCATACCAAGATCATGCCGAATTGTGCAAAAACGATCCTCTTGAAAAGGTTTTGTGAAGATGTTCGCCAATTGTTGGTCAGTGCTTACAAATTCTAGTTCAACATCTCCCCTTTGCACATGGTCATGAATAAAATGGTGCATAATTTCAATGTATTCTTTGCGTCAGAGTAAGCAAGGATTTTTAGAGATATTTATAGCACTAGTATTATCACAACGAATGAAAATATGATTAAATGTGATTTTACAGTCTTCAAGTTGTTGTTTCTGTGAACCAGCGACATGAGGGGTTTTGGAGGCCGTTTCACTTTTGAATCATTGTGGATTGTGGATGATCTTTATCCGTCTCGATTTATCCTTCTCTATTATCTACATTTATCCTTCTCTATTATCCACTCAAGATTGGGTTTTTGAAAAAGGATAAAAGTTTGAGAAAAACTTGGCGTCGCCACCTTATTTTTAAGGAACAAGGAAACCATTAAAAAAAAAGAAGTTTTATTTTCAATAACAATGACCCCATATTTTGGAAAAGCATGGTCTTCGAATCAAAGTTGAATTCGGGGGCTAGGTTATGAAGTGAGAAGGTTCCAAGGAACTCCTTGTAGGCACCCACCTCACCCTAATTAAAGGTCTCCTAATTAAGTTTGGGCTTTATCAAAATCTCATAAAAACAGCCCTATCATATCTAATCAACCAAGAAAGTAGTGTAGATAATACTAGATAATAGATAATAATAATAATAATAAAGAACCAAAATCCTAAAGACCTTAAGACACATGGAGTCATCCTAAGATTGGACTTGCGCCCTATTGACTGCCTACGTACCTTACCAATTTCTTGATAAGAATCAAAGTCCACGTAGTTCGATTACTTAGGACTCTTCTATTGTAATGAACCACATAATCGAAAGAATTCTATCTTATCTAGGACTCTAACTTCGAGAGTTTGAATTTGATCAAAACACTTTTTAATGAATAAATGTGAAAGATGAAATTTCATTCCACTTTAAATTCTTTCAAAATCACTTTTTAGAATCCTTCTCGAAGTAGATTCCTAAGTAAAATAAAACTTTATTTTTATTGTAATTCTTACAACAAAGAAGAGTCCTAAGTGGGGTCAAGTGACCCCCCTAATCCTAGAGTTTCTAGCTAATCCTAGGTTAATCTAAACACCTAAAACACTAAATAATGCATGCTGGAATTTATTAAAAATACACTAAAAAATGCAATAAATAATGTAAACTATGCATGAAAAAATGTCCTAAATGCAAACTTAGTTATCTATGTGAACCTATGCATATTTCTAAGTTAGTTTTGACCTTAAAAATGATTTCTAATCCACTTTAAGGTTACTTTAAACCTTGGATAGATTTAAATGCAATCAAAAAGTGGATTTAAAACCCATGGAAATAATGAAAAAAAGGTGTAAATGACCTAATATGCAACCTAATATGATATACCAGAAAAATCATACATCATGCTTAAAAAACACTAATTTTAACATAAGGGAAGGGACTTACCTTAGCTTATTCCCTCGACCACAATTCATATGATATTTCAAGCATTAAACATGAAAATGAATGATATAAACAAACTTAAACATGTTCCTATTAGCCTTTTAATTTAGCATACTCAAAACAAACGAACTAGACTTGAATAAAAACCATAAATGCAGAAAATCTATATGCTAACCTATATGCAACTAATCCTAACCTTTGAATACCCAACTTAGGTACCCATCCCTAGCATGGTAATGGACATAGAAGAAGAATGAAGAAGAGGAAGACGAAGAAAAAGAACAATAAGAAGAAGTATGCAAGAAAACTTTAAAACCAACTCAATAATTATACTAACCTTTTTTGCTTCCTTCTCCCTTACTCCTAGCTTCTTCTCAAACCTTCAAAGACTTAAAAAATATAGTTGAGGATGCTAAAGGACTAAATGTAGTACCTTAAGCTTCTACTCTTCAAGTTTGGCTCTTTAAATGCCTTATGAGTTGTGCTAAAACTGATTTCAGGGCTCTCTATTTATGGGGAAGCTTGAAATTGATCAATGGCTCAGATTAAAACTCTTAGGAATGATCCAAGGGTCGTAATCCAGCCTTCCAAGGTCTTCAAATTCGTCCCAAAGTCCCCAAGGCCGAGCTAGACACTTGGCAAAGTCCCAGGAATCAAAAAGACTGAATAATAGCAGGTATAGGCTGATTTCTCGGGTGACCATCCACCTTGGGACGGTTGGCCGTCCCTCAAGGACAGTTGTCCGTCCCTAGGGGGATGGTCATCGAGCCATCAGCCCAAATTTGCCTTATATGGGCCCGTTTCAGCCCGTTTCGACCCGGTTTCGGCTTTTTTCGGCTTTTTTCGGCTTTTCGGGCCCGTTTCAAGTCCAAATTCGACGATTCAAGCGCCAAAACGATCGTGATTCGATTCTCCATGTTTTGAGAAGTGTTTGAAGTGAAAATTTATTGACCAAAGTCAAGGTTTTAGGGAAAAGTCAACCAATTAGCTGTTTAGGGCCTGTTGGGCCCAAATTAGGGTTTTGAAATCTGCTAACCAATCGCTCTCAGAATCATTCTTTCTTCTCGAAACAAGTTTTAAAACATTTTAAGTAAGTGTTTTGAAGCCTTTGAAGGCTTTGGTTTGATAAAAAGATCAAATCCCGGTCATTTCCGATCGAAACCCTAATTCTGAGCTTGAAAAGCCCCTTGGGTCTTAAGAGCCAAACATGAGCCAGAAGGCTCACCAATCCTTGCCACTGATCAACTTAACTACCAAACACACCCTAAATATCTATGCCAAAGCCTTGAGACTATTCGGGATAAGATCGACAGTCATTTAGATCAAAGGATAGTACTGACTTTCAAGTAACAAAAGACCTTATTTCCCATCAAGCCTGGCTCAGAATGCCCTGAAATTTAACAAGGATGTTCCTAAACTCTCTAAAAACTAAATGCAAAAAGAACCGACTCAATCTAACCTAAAAACCTACATGCGATAATGACCTCTATCTAACTGCTCACAAGGGTAAAACTGGCAACTTAGGGTTTTGACACCCTATTTCACCTCAAATCATAGACAACCATTAGTGACCCTTCCCATAGTCAAAAATGGATGTCTACAGTTTCATGTATAGAACTTGAGTACAACAACTTCCCGCGGCAACATATTCTGCTTCGGTAGTAGAAAGAGCAACCGAAGTTTGTTTCTTACTAAACCAATAAGTAAGAGAGTGGCCAAGAAAATAACAAGTGCCACTAGTGCTCTTCCTATCGGTCTTACAACCGGCAAAATCCATATCCGAATAACTAACAATATTAAAATAAGCATGCTTTGGATACAACAAGCCTATATCATGAGTTCCAACAAGATATTTGAATATACGTTTAACGGCATGCAAATGGGACTACATGAGATTAGCTTGAAATCTAGCACATAAGCATACACTAAACATGATATCCGGTCTACTAGCGGTTAAGTAAAGAAGACTACTAATCATACCTTTATACAATTTTTGGTCAACCTTCTTACCATTTTCATCAATGTCAAGCTTAGTTAAAGGGCTCATTAGTGTGGGACTAGACTATACACCTTCTATGCCAAATTTCTTTAGCATGTCCTTCACATACATGGCTTGATTAATCAAGATTCCTTCTTTGGTTTGCTTGATTTGGAGGCCAAGAAAGAATGTTAATTCACCCATAATGCTCATTTCAAATTCCTCTTGCATGAATTTAGCAAACTCTTGACAAAGAAAATCATTACTTCGCCTTATTTTGTTCAAAAGTTGATCAAGTGCAAGAAGCTTGAGGAGTTTTGAGTTCATGTGGATACCTTGGAGGCTTCATGCACTTTGAAGCTTGGATTCTATCGAGGTTTCATCAAAGGCAATCATCAAGTACGTATATTTAAAGTTGTTTAAATATTGTTCTTGTTTTATTCATGATCTTATGCTTGTTTCGATTTCCTGTTGGAAAATGAATGGAAGGATTCTTGTTTTATAAAAGTTTTATAGTTTGTCTTCCGTTGTGAATCCTCCCTGCGCACATTCTTTCAGATGAATTATGGGTTTGATAAGTTTTAAACTTATCCAGTGGCATTTTCGAAAATATTTCAAAGTTTTAATTTTTTTAATTTTTTAATTTTTACATTTAAAATACTATTATAAAAATACAGGTTATCACATTGGATAAGTTTAAAACTTATCAAACCCATATATTCACCTTCAGTCGGTAGAGAAAGTTCAAGAGAGGAAGAGAGAACTCGGGAGAGAGAGAGAAATCTTGTAGCAGAAATTCACCAGAAATCACATTGTCGTCTATGCAGGTACGCTACATATCTCATATTCTCCTTCTTCTCTATTCTTTTTCGTTTTGGGATCAAATCCATAAAATGGGTTTTGAGTTGAATTTGATGAATCTGTGAGGAAAGGATTGATGAGTAGTTTAAATCAATTGATTTGAGGTGTTTGGGATTGTATGTTGTTGGTTTGTTGAGGAATTTGAAGTTAATTTGGAGTTATTCAATTTGAGTTTATGCGAGTTTTACGCCTAAAACTTTGTGGTTTTCGCATTTTCACCTTGGATCTTGAGATTTTTTACGGATTTAAAGTCGTATGGGTTAATTTGGGGTAAATCTTGTGTTTGAACGGTTGGATTTTGGTTTTGGGAAGTGTTGGTATGTTTTTGGATGAATTATGCAGAAACTGCTCATGAATGGCAAATCTGGAGGTGTTCGATCGATAGAGGTGGTTATCTCTATCAATAGAGGAACTCCTCGGGTCTGCAGTAGGGAGGGATAAGACATGGCTTTATCGATAGTGTGAAGAGAGCCTATCGATAAACATGTCTCTATCGATAGAGGATCTAGGGTCTATCGATAGACCTCTGTTTTTGTTTTAGTTTTCTGTTATATTTAATTTTATGATTTTCTTTCCTTTGAGGTTTATTTTTAAAAAGGCTTTAAGAGCAAATTTAAGGTCCTTGGAGTCAAGGCCTTGGTTTATATTTCTTTTGTGCATGTTCTCGAATTAGGAGTTAAAATGCATTATTTTATCTTTTATTTCAGATCCAGATAGTCCTATAGATAATCCATTTGCAAGCTAGGATTGCATCTGTGGGAGGAATCGAGTTTAGAGTTCACAGTGATAAAGGTACGTAGGAATATAACTATCCTCGCTAGCATTAATAATATGTTTTCCTGTAATTCCTGAAATTGTTTATATTGATGATTATTTGAATATCTTGAGAACAGCCCTGATGCATGTAATTATATTCTTTTAAAGGCTATGCGTGGCATGATTTGTATTGAACTGCAAAAGTATATGAAATGAAATGCTTGTATTTTATGTGACTTATGAAACCATGCTCTATTATTTGTGATCTGGTTTAATAAGTGAATTGTATACATCCTATGATACAATCTCTTATAAATGGACGAGTTTACATTGATGAGCATGTGAGAAATATTTAAAAACCTAGTTCAGTGGTATTGCAGAGAATTTAAGGGCCCATGGTCCAGGGTGGAGCCTTAGAGCGGACCCGAAAAGAATAGCCTCATAATTGGCTAGTTAGTTGATCGTGTAAGGCAACTAAATGAAAATACCCTCAGATGAAGAACCCCGTAGTGGTTATATTTTTAGCCTAGCTGAGCTAGGGGCTTGTTAGCCTAAAATATAGCGTCTGAATTGTGATATTTTATTGAGAATTGTTTTGATTGATATGGAATGTTTTATAAAACTGAATGCCCACACAGATTTTCATCATTTGATTCAAATGTAATATTTAAGTTTCATTGATTAAAGATAATTCATGCATAAATATTATTACTGGTAGTTGAGGATAATATTTCTATTGAGCATACCAGTCTCACGCTGTGTTTCATACAGCAGATTTTCAGGTGTGTGATAATAGCTTGCATAATGGGGCGCATTGCATTTTGCTTTTGGATCGATAGCTTTTGGTGTATTCCTGCTTTTTGCCAAGACAAGGATAGAGTTTTAGACTTTATAAACATTTTGTGTATATGTAGACATCCATTTTTGAACTTGAATAAAGTCATAGATGGTTGTCTGTGATTTAAGGTGAAATAGGGTGTTGAAACCCTAAGTTGCCCATAGCACCCTTTTGTGTAGTTAGTTAGGGGCCATTATCGCATATAGGTTTTTAGGTCAGATCGAGTCGGTTCTTTTTGTATTTAGTTTTTAGAGAGTTTAGGAATGTCCCTGCTAAATTTCATAGCATTCCGAGTAAGGCTTAATAGTTTCTTTTGTGACTTAAAAGGTAGTATTGTCCTTTGAATCACAAAAGCTCCAAATGACTGTCGATCTTGTCTCGGATTTTCTCGAGACTTTGGCATGGATAAATAGGGTGTGTTTGGTAGCCAAGTTGATCAGTGGCAAGGTCCATTGAGCCTTTAGGCTCATGTTTGTCTCTTAAGGCCCAAAGGGCCCCTTTAAGTTCAGATTAGGGTTTCCACCTAAAGCAGCCAGGATTCGATCTTTTTGTCAAACCAAAGCCTTCAAAAGCTTTAAAAAAAATTATTGAATGATTTTAAAACTTGTTTCGAAAAGTAGAAACGATTTTGAGAGCAATTGGTTAGTGGATTTCAAAACCCTAATTTGGGCTCGACGTGCCCAAACAGCTAATCGGTTGACTTTCTCTTGAAAATTTGACTTTGATCAATGAATTTTTACTTCAAACACTTCTCAAGATATGGAGAATCGAATCACGTTCGTTTTGGTTCTTGAATCGTCAAATTGGGACTTGAAATGGGCCCGAAAAGCATAAAAAAGCTGAAACCGGGTCGAAATGGGCTATGACAGGCCCAAAACTTGATTTTTTGAACTCGGGCTTGATGACCATCCACCTAGGGACAGTCAACTGTCCATGGAGGATGGCCAAGCGTCCTAGGGTGGACGGTTACCCGAGCCTAGTCTCCTAATCCGCCAAATTTTGTGATTTTTAGAGTTCTATTTGCTTGGGACTCTTTCAAAACCTCTTTGGATCAACTTGGGGGATTGTGCACGACCTTGGGGACTTTGGAAGACTCATTTAAGACCCTTGGATCACTCCCTAGGGTTTTAAGGAGGGCCGCTGATCAAATTGAAGCATTTTCTATATATACATCACTTATAAATCAGTTTTGGGAATAAAAAACTTTGATTTTGAGAGGAGTTAACTGAGAGAGAGGAGACTAGGCATCTTGAAGCTGCACTTAGGACCCTAGCTACGAATTTGGAGGCCATTAAAGCTTGAGGAAGAGAGCTAGGAGCAAGGAGGAAGAAGGCAAAAAGTTAGTTTACCCATCCCATTAGTCTTAGGATCATGTCTTGCATAATATAGTTAGGAATTAGGATTCTCTAGGTAGTTTTGTATATTGCAAAATGTATGCTTCAATTCCTTTTTTTTTTTTTTTGCATGATTTAGGTTGAGAATGTAGGCTTTAATCATGTATGTTAAGTTAGAGTTGAATGTTTTAATGTTTGTGCAATGTTTAACATGTTTAGAGTAGATTTTATTTTCTGTTTTGCATGCTTAAAGTGTTTAGGCTATGTTCAGTGTATGGTTTAAGTCTTTGATATATTGTGAGCATGATAGTCATTGTTTGGTGGTTAGGAGCTTGTTTTTGTTTAGAATGCATGTTAGGAATTGTTTAAACACATATAGTTTTCTGTTTTGATTTGGAAAGCATGATTAAGTCAAAAGTTTGAATCTTTTTTTGCATAATAGGATGAGTATGTGTCTTGAGTATTGCATATTAATGTTTTAGGATAGTTTTGTGTTTAGGCTTATTTATATTCATTTTTCTTGATTTTGCTTTTCATTATTAATGCTTGGAGTGTTATATGAATTGTGTTCGAGAAAGCATGGCAAAGGTAAGTCTATACCCTTGTGTTAATTAGTTAGCATGATCATTTTTTAAGTCATAGTTTTGCATATTAATAGTAGTTTATCATATTAGAATGCATTATAGGTCATTTACCCCTTTTTGTTGCATTGTTTTTATGGGTTTTGATTCCACTTTTTGATTACTTTCAATTTTGTCCAGAATTTAAAAGTAATCTTAAAGTGGATTAAAAGCCATTTTTTAGTTCCAAATCAACCTAGAAATATGTCTAGGTTCACATAGAATAATTAGATTGCATTTATGACATTTTTCATGCATTTTATTAATTGTTTTATTGCATTTTTCATGCATTTTTTCATAATTTCCAGCAAGCATATATTTAGTATTTTAGGTTGTTAGACTAACTTAGGAGTAGTTAGGAACCCTAGTTAGGGGAGTCATTTGACTCCGCTTAGGATTCTCCTTTGTTGTAGGAACTGCATCAAAAGAGGAGTTCTATTAAGTCTAGGAGTCTATCTTCGAAAGGTTTTCCAAAAAGAATGTTCTAATGATTAGAAGGTTTCCTAATGAGATTGGAATTTGAGAAGTTGTTTCGGAATGAAACCCCCTCTTTGAATGCTGAAGTGTTTCAAACAAATATAAACTCTCGAAGATAGAGTCTTAGATAAGGTAGAACGCCTCTGACGGTGTAGTTCGCTACAATAGGAGAATCCTAGGTATTCGAACTACGATGGACTTTGATCTCTGTCAGGACACTGATAAAGTACGTAGGCATCCAATAGGGCACAAGTCCAATCTTAGGTTGACAATGTGCCTCCTAAGGTCTTTAGGATTGCGTTTGCTTTTTTTTTTTTTTTCTTATTATCTATTATTATTATTTATGTATTATTATCTCTATTTTTGTGGTTGATTAGATAATTTGAGTTGTTGTGATAAGATTTTGATAAAGCCCAAAAGTAATTAGGAGACCTTTAATTAGGGTGAGATAGGTGCCTACAGGATGCGTTCTGGAATCTTCCTATCTCATAATCTAGCCCTTGAATCCAATTTTGGTTCGAAGACTTGTTTTTCCTTAAAATATGGAGTCATTGTTTTATTGAAAATAAAACTTTTTTTATGGTTTCCTTGTTCCTCAAAAATAAGATGGCGACTCCCAGTTTTTCTCAAACTTCTTTCATTTTTCAAAACCCAATCTAAGTAGACTCCCACAATAGAGAAGGATGATCAGGATTGGATGATCTTGAGTGGATAATGGAGAATGATAATGAATTATCTACAATCCACGATGATAGTGAATCCAATTCCAAAAGCTCAAAGAGCGAGGGTGGCGGGTTCACAGTATATATATTACGGTTTGTGCCCATGTGCCAGGGATGTTGGCATTGTAATGTTTTACATAAAGACTTGTAAATTTCTTATATGTATAATCCGATTTGGGACATATGTATGTACATTTCATTTCATGTTTTAATATAAATATTTTATATCTCCTGAGTATGGAAATATGAATGAAGTTATCAGTTTGTATCTTCAGTTTGACACGTGTTAACATATCTATGATGGTTGTTAACATATATATTACGGTTTGTGCCCATAGATATGACCCCATAGACACGTGTTAACATATCTTCAGTTTGACACGTCACAGTATTTTCAATTTCATTTCAAGCAAGTTGATCGGTTTGAATTCCATGTAATTCAAATTTATTTTAGTTTTCCTAAGACATTCAATACTAAAACCCAAGAGGATCAACCTCTAATCCTTGTTAATCGCCTGATTCCATTTTAAAGTGACCAACTAGGCATTAGGACTGCATTCTAATTTCTCGGCCTAGGAGGTGCTAGAGGTCGTGTTCAAATGGTCTCTTGAGCTTTAACTAGCATTGGCATGCCTGCGCAAAAACCTTTCTGCACTAAGTCTAGAGATCGAAATTTCATCGAAAACAGTAAGCATACTTTAATATCATATATTTTTTGTATTATTTATTGTCAATTGAGTTCAAATTTTAAATTATAATATTTCCTTTAATTAAAGCATTCTCAAATTTTGGTTTGGATACATTAAAGTACTTATTAAAAAAAATTAGAAGAAAATTTGATCTAAAATTGACATTATACTTTGATCCCAGCTGGTGGAAGGTACCCAAACTTTGAAATTACATTGATTAAATTTAATCAAGAAAAATTGTTAAAAAATAAATAAATGAGAAAATCTAAAGGGAAGTTTGAGCATAATTCTTAAAAAAAAAAAAAAAAAATCTAAATTTATCTAAATCTCACTTTTCAACTTATATGAAAATCACAATTTATGAATTTATCATCTATCATATCATTTAATATATAATTTGAAAGTTCTAAGCATTTAAAATTTACAACAAAAAACAAGAGCTCAAGATAATTCGTGGAAATTTAAACTAATTTTTTTGTAAAATTCAAATAAAAAAATAATTTTAAAATGTTTAGGGTGGTTCCATACCTATTTGGTTAGTAAAAAAGTTTGGAAAAAATTTCAAAGTTTGAGTCTTTTTAGTCACTTTGATTTATTAAATTTTAATAATCGTAATTTTAAAATTTGGATTTTTCCCATTGGCTAGGACCAATAATTTTTAGTCTTATGACTTATTTAAAGGATCCCGGGCATTTTCTTGCCTTATAGCTGGGTTTGTAAGGTTCTGGTTGTGTTTTCTAAAAGTTATATAAGTTTTAAATTCCAAAAAAAAAAAAAGGGGGGATATAGACTGTTACTTCAACTTACTTTAAAAAAAAAAATCGATAAAATCACATAATGAATAGATTTCATTTACTCTCAGACGAAAAAATGGCATTTTACATCCATAATCCTAAGTTTTTAAAATATTACGTGGATGAACTCAATCCAAAGATAATTATGAAGATGAACCTATCACTGTTTTTTTTTTTTTGGGACCAAAATACCCTTCACATGGTCAAAATTTGACTTTGACTTTTAATTTTGCACATAATCCATAATCCCCAATTTTACATAGAATCCCCGATCCCCAATATTACACAGAATCCCCAATTTTGCATAGAATCCCCAATCCCCAATTTTACACATAATTCACAATCCCCAATTTAATACAGAATGCCCAATCCCCAATTTTACACAGAATGCCCAAGTTTACACATAATCCCCAACATAAATTTTACTTGCTGTAGACATCCATTTTTTACCATGAGTATGGTCATTAATGGTTGCCTGTGATTTGAGGTGAAATAGGGTGTTAAAACCCTAAATTGCCAGTTTTACCCTTGTGAGCAGTTAATTAGAGGTCATTATCGCATGTAAGTTTTTAAGTCGGATTGAGTCGATTCCTTTTGAATTTAGTTTTTAGAGAGTCTAGGAATGTCCCTGCCAAATTTCATGGCATTCTGAACCAAGCTTGATAGGAAATAAGGCCTTTTGTGACTTGAAAGGCAGCGGTGCCCTTTGGATCATAAAAGCCCTGAATAACTGTCAGTCTTGTCTCAAAAGGCCCCGAGGCTTTAGCATTGATATTTAGGGTGTGTTTGGTAGCTAAGTTGATCAATGGCAAGGTTCATAGAGCCTCCGGGCATATATTTGGCTCTTAAGGCCCAAATGGCCCTTTTAAGCTCAGATTAAGGCTTTCGATCGAGAATGACCAGGATTCGATCTTTTTATTAAATCAAAGCCTTCAAATCCTTCAAAACACTTTCTTAAAATGTTTTAAAACTTGTTTCAAGGAGAATAAATGATTTTGAGAACAATCGGTTAGCATATTTCAAAACCCTAATTTGAGCCCGGTAAGCCCGAAACAGCTAATCGGCTGACTTTTTCCTAAAACTTTGACTTTGGTCAATGCATTTTCACTTCAAACACTTCTCAAAACATGGAGAATTGAATCACGATCTTTTTGGCGCTTGAATCATTTAATTTGGACTTGAAATAGGCCCGAAAAGTCGAAAAAAACCGAAACCGGGTCGAAACGGGCTAAGATAGGCCCACATAGGGCAAATTAGGCTTGGGGGCTCGATGACCATACCCCTAGGGATGGCCAACCGTCCCCTAGTGGATGGTTACCCGAGCCCTTTGCCTAAAGTTGCTAATTTTCAGTGTTTTACTTGCTGGGGACTCTTCCAAGTTTCTACTCGGCCTTGGGGACTCTGGCACGAATTTGGAGACCTTAGAAAACTCAATTGAGACCCTTGGATCATTCCTAAGAGTTTCAATGTGAGCCATTGATCAATTTGAAGCCTCTCTATAAATACAAGGCCCTGAAATCAGTTTTAGGAAGAGAAAAAGGAGAGCACACTTTGCATTAGAGAGCCAACTTGAAGAGTAAAGACTTGAGGCATTACACTAGCCCCCTTAGCAACCTTAGCCACATTTTTGAAGTCTTTGGAGGTTGAAGAAGAAGCTAGGAGCAAAGAAGAAAAAGGGAAAGAAGTAAGTATCATCAACCATTGTGTTTGTTTTTGATAAGTTACATAAAAGTTTGCATATTTCTTCTTCTTCTTCTTTTTCTTCTCTTTCATTATTCCTCTATGGTCATGATATGATAAGAATAGATGTCTAGTTTGAGTGTTCATAGGTTAAAGAGTAAAAGGGTTAATTGTCTATTGCATGAAAATTAGGATTTGTTAACATATAGTTTTCTGCATTTATGAATAAGCTTGAGTCTAGTTTATTTGTTTTAAAGCATGCTAATTAGTATAGATTAATAGGAGTATGTTTATAATCATTTTTGAGTCTAGAATGCATGTTAGGAGTTGGTTTTATGCATATTTTTTTCTATTTTTCAGGTTGGAATGCATATTAGATAAAAGGTTCAAGTCTTTTGCATATATAGGGTGAGGGTCTATTGTTTTGGTATTCTTAGGATAGTTTGTGTTATGATTTGTTTATATCATTATTTTTAATCATATTTTGCTTGGAATATCATATGAATTGTGGTCGAGAGAGTGAGAAAAGGTGAGTCCCTTCCCTTGTGTTAAAATTGGATGTTTTAAGCATAATACATGATTAATTTTTGGTATATCATATTAGGATGCATTTTAGGTCATATCCCTTTTTTATTACATTGTTTTTATGGGTTTTGATTCAACTTTTTGAATACTTTTAATTCTGTCCAAGGCTTAAAAGTAACCTTAAAGTGAGTTTAAAAACATTTTTTAGGATTAAACCAACCTAGAAACATGCCTAGGTTCATATAGAAAGATTAGTTTGCATTTAGGACATGTTCATGCATTGTTTGCGTTGTTTATTACATTTTTTTAGTGTATTTTCCAGAAATTCCAGCATGCATTTTGTTAGTATTTTAGGTGTTTAGACTAACCTAGGACTAGTTAGAGACCCTAGGATTAGGGAGGTCATTTGACCCCACTTAGGACTGTTCTTTGTTGTAAGAATTGCAATAGGAATCAAATTCTATCTAATTTAGGAATCTACTTCGAGAAGGATTCTAAAAAAGTCATTTGAAAGTATTCAAATTGGAATGAAATTCCATCCCTTAAGAAAAAGTGTTTTGATCAAATTCAAACTCTTTAAGCTAGAGTCCCGGATAAAATAGAATCCTTTCAGCTATGTAGTTCATTACAATAGGGGAGTCCTAAGTATCGAACTACGTGGACTTTGATTCTTATCATGAAACTGGTAAGGTACGTAGGCAATCAATAGGGCGCAAGTCCAATCTTAGGATGACTCTGTGTCTCCTAAGGTCTTTAGGATTTTGATTCATTTTTATTATTATTATCTATTATCTAGTACTATCTATATTATTTTCGTGGTTGATTAGATATGATAGGATTGTCATGATAAGATTTTGATAAAGCCCAAAATTAATTAGAAGACCTTTAATTAGGGTGAGATAGGTGCCCACAAGAGGTGTCTTGGAACCTTCCTATCTCATAACCTAGCCCCCGAATCCAACTTTGATTCGAAGACCATGCTTTTCCAAAATATGGGGTCATTTGTTTTATTAAAAATAAAACTCTTTTTATGGTTTCCTTATTCCTTAAAAATAAGGTGGCGACTCCCAGTTTTTGTCAAACTTTTATCCTTTTTTAAAACCCAATATTTAGTGGATAATAGAGAAGGATAAATGTGGATAATAGAGAGGAATAAATCGAGACGGATAAAGTCATCCACAATCCACGATGATTTAATTGAAAATGGCCTCCCTATCTGGCGGTGGCTGGTTCACAGATTAGCGACTCCGTTGGGGATGTCGAGGGCTAAACTCCAATTAATTATTTTTGGGCTTTTCAATTTCTTAATTAATAAAATCGACCACTAGCATTTGCATGACTGTTTGACTTTGATTTCTGCATTGTGTGTGCATTGACTCTGCATGATTAGGACCGTTGTATGCTAAAGCCATCGATGAACCTAGCCCTAGGCCCAGTCTCTTTGAGTCTTGGGTTCCATGTATGCAAAAGCCATCACTCTTCTCGCCACGTACCCTCGGGTATATTAAACGGACCAATCACGTACTGTTGGACCCACGCGGCATTCCTGATGTCACATATGGTTAGGTATATTGATTGGACCAAGCGAGTAAGGGACACTCAGCCTACCCTTTGCATTAGTCCATGTAAACTGTCTCTCTAGGACATTTACCCTACATCGCCTGTTCATACACTATTGTAATGCTGCCGGATTTATCCCCCGATTTTGTTTGAGCCTTGATTGTGAAGTGCGTAGAACCGTTAGGACCTAGATCTGTAGGACTAGACCTTTATGAAATGCCCTAAACACTTAAGGGAAATGTTCTCAAAGAGTTAAGGTACTTGATGAAGACCTAGTACCCTATATGTTCTTGGACTTAGGCCTGTGGTAGTGTTATGCTGCCCGAATAGTGATGAATGTCTTTAGGCTTTATGAGAAGATGTGAGATGTGGGCTTTAGGCCCATGTCCTTTGGATAGAAGGTTTAGGTCCGCAGTAAGTTTGGAATGTGGGCTTTAAGCCCATATCAATTGGATAAAAGGTATAGGCCTGCTGTAAGATTGAGATGTGAGCTGTAGGAATGAGATTCGAGCTTGGGCTTTAGGCCCATTTTCATAGGATAGAATGTGAGAGAGTGAGATCGATGTGTGGGCCTTGGGCCCATACTATTGTAAGCATGAGTTTGTTGTCCTTTTCATCCTTTTTCCTATTGGAAGCTCTCAGTTGATTCGAATCTTTTCCCATTTCCTTTCCAAGCATTCTGGCTTGGCGTCGTGATTCTAGTGGTCGATTAATTATTTTGAAAGGTTCATTCGTTGATTCAGAGATGTTTAGTCACGAGGATCATACCCCTGCCATTATTGAGGCTAAAACAGTGTATGAGAAGATTGATGCACTCTTAAGAGGAGTCCAAGAATTGGTCCATCAGAAAGGAGAGGAGGGTAGGGTGCGAGGCCGTACTAATCCCCTATTTGATAATGTTGATGAGGATGAGTGTTTCCTTAAGCCTAAGGTAGTTGCTGAGCCCACCAGGTCTGGTACAGAATTTGTTCAGTCCATTTATCTGGATAAGGAGTCCAAGCCCAAGGCCCCTACCTTATTTTTCGCCGAGCCCATTTTGTTGAGTAGTAAGGTTGAAGCCTTGGAAAAAGCCTTGAGAGGTATCAGAAAATCTGATGACTTGGTAGATATGTCTTTATTATCTCTATTCCCTAAGGCCCATATGCCCATTCATTTTAGGGTGCCTGAGTTGGAGAAGTTTGATGGGATGGGTTGTCCTAAGACCCATTTGAAGATTTATGTGAGGGCCATGCACCCTCGAGGGGCAGACGATGAATCTAAAATGAAGACCTGGGAAGATGTATGCATCGAGTTCAGCAATCACTACAGGTACAACACGGAGGTTGATGTTACTACGAGGGATTTGGAGACTACTAAACAGGAATCTAGGGAAACTTTCTCAGCATTCATCACCCGTTGGAGGGCTAAGGCTTCATAATGCCTAACCGACCTGAGGAAGAAGAGCAAATCCACTTGGTGGTGAAGAACTTGCTCCCGGTTTATCATAAACACTTGTTCTCCCAATACCTTCCCAATTTTCGAGCCTTCGTCGCTGCTGGTACCCAAGTGGAGGATGCCCTAACCAATGGGGCCCTCGGAACTAATGAACCCTACAAGAACAGCCGTCCTGTCATCAATGGGAAGGCTACTGAAGTCAACGCCATATCTCAGCCTGCCCCATTCACCCAACCCTTTTCCTTGGGAAATAAACCATTCAGAAAATTCACCGAGCTCTACATGCCATTGGAGCGAATCTTTGAGAAATTAAAAGCTCAAGGCTTGCTCCAACCCTTAGAGCCCAGGCCTGTGCCCAATCCATTACCCAAAAATTACAATGAAAATGAATATTGCCATTTCCATCAGTCCAAAGGCCATACTACCAACCGTTGCATCCACCTTCGTCGTGAAGTCCAAGACCTCATTGACAACAAGACCATTTCCTCACCTTCTCAACCCATTGTCACCCAAAATCCACTTCCTACCCATGCAGTCCCACCACCAGCCAACATCAATGTCATCCATACTGATCCTCATAGCCACTGTGAGCCCATCCATCCTCACCCCTTATTCCCTATTGCCACGGTTGAGATGTCTTATCATTGTCAGGCCTGTAGACCCATTATCCCATTCAAGCCAAGTTCCAAGAAAGCTTTCTCTAAGACCGGGACCAGTCAGTGGGAGTTACAGAAAAGAAATGAGGCCGGAGATCCCGAAGTAGGCCTGTTGGGTGAGCCCAACGGGAAGTTTGGTTCTTATGTCCTTTACCTAAGGGTAGAGAATCCCATTTTTGAAGAGCCCGTTGTCCCTTCTGGTTGGGGTGATATCCTTGACTCACTTGAAGAAAATGTTTATGTGGCACAGGTTGAACTCGAAGATCCAAACCTAATTCTTTTCGAGAAAGCCAGCCAGGTCATCCTCAAGAAGTATTTTGAGAATAGAACCCGCATGACCGCCAGGACCACCAATATGCACAGGGAAGCTCGTTACTTAGCTGTTTATCCAAGACAACCACAGGTCACCCAATGTTTCAAGTGGAGATTGGCTTCTGCCAAGTCTACTATAGATGACGGGTCAGGAAGTGAGGTTGATATCAGAGAATGGGAAGATTTGATGAATACACCCGAAGAGATAGCAGATATTTGGGCCAATGAGGAGGATGTTAACCATGTCACTAGGGGAGGTCGTCATTTCAAGCCCACTCACTTGAAATCCGATAATCCATTAAGAAAGTTAGAGAGACCCCAATGCACTGAATTTTAAGAAGAAGAAGAAGAAGAAGACATACTAAAACAGCTCAAGCAGACTCAAGCTAATATCACCATCTGGGGGTTTTTGATGGCTTCTCAAAAACACCGGCAGACAGTACACTTCGCCCGAGGATTTAGTCTGTTTGGTTAGTCCAGTTCAGCATGGGCAGTCGATATCCTTCACAGATCAGACCTTCCGAAGAAGGGACCCATCATTTACAAGCCTGGTATGTCACAGTGGATACTATGGGCAACAGGATCCCTACAGTCTTGATAGATTATGGGTCGGCTTTGAATGTATGTCCTCTCAGCACTACCACTTCCTTAGGCATTGAACCATCAGAATTCACGCCGTTAGGGCAAACAGTGAGAGCGTATAATAACACTCGAAGAGAAGTGATCGGCATGGTCACCTTACCTATGGTCATTGGGCCCGTAGAATTCCAAGTCGATTTCCAAGTACTAGATATGCTTGCCTGTTTCAACCTCCTACTTGGTAGACCTTAGATCCATCCAATTGGGGCTGTACCTTCTTCTCTCCATCAGAAAGTTAAGTTTCCCTACAAAGGCTCAGTGGTGACGTTGAAGGAAGACTCCGAGATCACTCATACTCGTGTACCCATCTGTGAGATCAAGCAAGAGTTTGAAGGGATATCTTTGTCGGGCTTTGAGTACATATAGTGCGTGGAAGTTGAGCCAGGATGCAAGGAGAAAATGGTGTTAGATTATAGTCCATACGGAAATATGCAAGTGGGCCAGATCATGAAAGATATGGGCTTCTTCCCATGAATAGGCTTAGGTCGTCGTCATCAAGGCACACTTAGTCCCATCAAGCATCCCTCAGCAATTCACCCTTTCGGATTGGGCTATCAGAGCACTAAAGAAGACAGTAAAGAGATGACACAGAAAAGTGTTAGAAGTATGCCCTAAAACCAATCCTAAAGGGCATATTAATTTCATATTATAATATTTGGAAGGTATAACTTATCTTATGTGTATAAACAAATATGATAAGGTTCGTGAATAAATGATAAAAGAAATATACATCTCAAGGTGTTGAGATAGAGAGACTGATATTTTTCATACACATTTATTCTAAAAGAGTTCCTACTCATAGGTTTATTAAAGTGGATATTTAATTAACCGTTTAAGAGTAGCATAGATTTAAACTAACTCCTATGGAGGATAGGTAGTCTTTCCTATCAGTGTGAAGACACAATAGTTAATCTGTGGGTGCATATTAGAGAATATGTACACTGAACATGATCTACAAAGAATGTTCCTATGGTAGTTCTGTCAAAGGAATATTCTTATGTTACGTCCATTTATTTGGTAGTCCTTAGACCAGAGACACCATAGCTGTCTTGTACATAGGTTGCTAGAGTTTGATAGTATCTTGTACAACGTTATCCACATGGTTGTAATCGGTATTTATTGGCTCTAATGAGTTATGTATGAAGATGGATAAGTGTGCAATAAGGAATCATCACTCTCAGTTAATGAGAGAGAATGTCAAGATTAGTTCACAAAGACAATTCTCAAAGGGAACCTCTAGCCAGAGTGATAGGTAAACCGTGAAAAGAGTTTCACTGCGATTACCTTGTTGAGATTATATTTTATGGAACAGAT
The DNA here is from genome assembly GCA_017140935.1 of Hamamelis virginiana. Taxonomy (NCBI): domain Eukaryota; kingdom Viridiplantae; phylum Streptophyta; class Magnoliopsida; order Saxifragales; family Hamamelidaceae; genus Hamamelis; species Hamamelis virginiana. Next base: position 437,146 of record JAESVK010000891.1, on the reverse strand, counting down.
ATCAAATTGTTAAGATAGGGTTTGACTCATAACCATACCTATTATCTTAACAGTGACATTAGGGGATGAAGGATTAAGTAACATGAAGGGTTCACATAGTTCTGCTATTCACCCAAACCTAGGGTATGTCATGATATGTTGCTAGATGTCACTCATGACCAGTGAAAGCCTATTGATAAAGTGTTATCAATGAGGGCAAAATTGGAATCGTTCCAATTGAACCTTAAATAGAAAGTTTCTATTTTTAGGAGACATAGAAATGTCCCTGTCCACTGCTAGGTTGGGGTGAACCTAATGGGTCACACACAAACAAGAACATAAGTGAGTGTCTTAAATTAAGAGAGGGGAATTTCTTAATTAATAATTAAACATAAGTCTTATTATTAATGGTTAATAATTAAAGAGTTTAATTTTTAATTAGAAATAATATTAATAGAAACCCTAGTGGTTCTCTATAAATATAAGGTGATGGTCAATGCTAGCACTAGGTAACCATTCATCAAATTAGAAGAAGGCACATAAGAGTGAGAGAGAAAACCCTAGGGCCGAAAATCCCTACTCTCCCACCCTAGCCGTGAGCTCCCTCTCCCCTCTCCAAGCTTGTCTCTTCCTTGTATGAGCTTCAAGTTGAAGACTCAATCGTGGAAGATTCGCTCCCATCAAGTGATAGCTTGTAGGATTTCTATAATTTATTTCCATAGGGTTGTAGAATATCACTCTTGTTTTTCCTTTTCAATAAAATCATCCCTCCTCTGTTAGGAGGTGAATGATAGCTTAGCTTGTGATATTTTTCTTCTTCATGATTAATGAAGTATTTTTTTTCTTCATTCTTCTCATTTGTAGCTTGTCTCTTCTTTCTTTTGTGGGTATATTTGGCATGAACATAGATCCTAGAGAGGATGTTCCTCCTGAGTTTGAACAATGAAGGGAAATGGAACATGGTCGACCTAATATGGATGAATTAATATCAATTAATTTAGGATCTGATGAATCGCCTAAGATGATTAACATTGGGGCAACTTTGTCACCCCAAGAACAAGAAAAAATGGTAGGATTATTGAGAGAGAACATAGAGGTGTTTGCATGGTCATATAAGGATATGCCAGGGATTGATACCGACATTGTACAGCACTTCATCCCCACTAACCTGGGCGTTAAGCCGGTTAAATAGAAGTTGAGGAGAATGAAGCCGAAGTGGGCACTAAAAATCAAAGATAAAGTAGTGAAGCAGATGAATGCTAGATTTCTTCAAGTAGTAGAATACCCCGAGTGGCTAGCCAACATTGTGCCAGTGCCTAAGAAGGATGGGAAGGTTAGAATGTGCGTAGACTTTCGAGATTTGAACAAGGCATGCCCTAAAGATGACTTCTCGTTGCCACATATAGATATCCTAGTAGATAGTACCGCCGGTCATGCACTATTATCCTTTATGGACGGGTTCTCGGGTTATAATCAGATAAAGATGGCCCCTCAAGATATGGAGAAAACTTCCTTCATCACTCAATGGGGGACCTTCTGTTATTAAGTTATGCCTTTCGGCCTAAAGAACGACGGTTCTACCTATCAGAGAATGGCAATCACCTTGCTACATGACATGATTCACAAGGAAGTCGAGGTGTATGTAGATGATATGATCGTGAAGTCTAGGGATTGAAAATGTCATTTTGGGGCTTTAAGTAAGTTTCTTCAGAGGATTAAGCAGTATAATTTGAGACTAAAGCCCTAGAAATGTGCCTATAGAGTAACCGCAGGGAAGTTGTTAGGATTCATGATTACACAGAAAGGAATAGAAGTCGACCCAGGAAAGATTAAAGCCATCACGGAGATGCAGCCGCCAAAGACTGAGAAAGAGATTCGAGGGTTCTTAGGCAAAGTTCAGTTTATCAGTCGATTCATAGCACAGCTGACCATGATTTGTGAGCTCATCTTCAAACTTCTTAAGAAGGATGTGCCCACGAAATGGAATGATGCGTGCCAAGAAGCCTTTGAAACCATTAAGAGGTATTTGAGCAATCCACCGATATTAGTTCCCCCGTAGCAAGGTGAGCCATTGCTACATTATCTAGCACTCATCGAAACTGCGATGGGAGCTATGTTAGCTCAGTATCTACTAGAATCCCGAAAAGAGAATGCAGTGTACTATTTGAGTAAGAAGATGACTGACTACGAGATTAAGTATGATGCATTAGAGAAGACATGTGTGGCATTGGTGTGGGTTACCCAAAAACTTCGCCATTACATGCTGTCTTTTCAAGTGCAACTCATTAGTCGCATGGATCTTCTGAAGTACTTGTTTGAGAAACCGGTGTTATCCTATAGGACAGCCAATTGGTTGTTGTTGCTATCAGAGTTTGACATCCAGTATGTGGTGCAGAAGTCAGTGAAAGGGAGAGCGGTGGCAGAGTTTCTAGCAGAGATTCCGTCGTCAACAGAAAAACAATTTGAATATGATTTCCCCGACGAAGAGATTTTGGAAGTGAGTAAGGAACCTTGGAAAGCATTATTTGATAGGACTTATAATAAGAGAGGATGTGGAATAGGCGCGTTGTTAGTCACACCGGAGGATAATTTGATACCATTGATACATGGGGCATTGACATCATTGGCAAAGTAACCCCCGCAGCATCGAATGGACATGAGTATATCTTAGTCGCCATAAACTATTTTACCAAATGGGTAGAGGCTGCGTCCTACAAGACATTAAATGCCAAGCAAGTAGCGAAGTTCATACATAATAACATCATCTACCGATATGGAGTGCCCCACGAGTTCATCTCTGACAATGGACAGCATTTTCGAAAGGAAACCGAAGAGCTTTTGCAGAAATATAGCATCAAGCATTATCGATCATCTTCTTATAGACCACAGACAAATGGGGCTGTCGAAGCAGTGAATAAGAACCTCAAGTCGATCCTGAAGAAGACTACCGAGTCCTATAATGATTGGCATGAGAAGTTACCATTGGCACTATGGGGATATCGTACTTCTATTAGAGCTTCAGCAAGGGCTACCCCCTTTTCACTTTTGTATGGAATGGAAGAGGTATTACCCATAGAATTAGAAGTCCCCTCACTCAGAATTGATATGGAGAGTCAACTGGCGGAAGTCGAATGGGTAAGGAACCGGTAAGAAGAGTTAGCTCTGCTAGATGAAAGGCGATTGAGAGCGCTTTATCACATTTAAGGATATTAAAGAAGAATAACCAAAGCATTTGGCAAGAAAATAAAAAACCGAGGTTTGAAGAAAGAGGATTTGGTACTAAAAGAGATTCGAGCATCGATACATGATCTGCAGGGAAAGTTCAAGCCAACATGGGTGGGCCTTTACATCATCAGAGAAATAATGTCAGGTGGAGCAGTGAAGATTTCAGACATTGACGAGAATGAATTCTCTCAACCTACTAATTTGGATCAATTGAAAAAATACCACATATAAAAAAAAAAAAAAGTCCGCTAGGTAGAAAACCTGAAAAGGCTACTTAGGGAAAAGTTAGGGCGTTCAAAAAAAAATATTTGAAAAAGAGTGGACTTCTTCAACTTGATTCATGAACTACGAAGACCTGATTCCCAAAATATCATAATAAGTTAGAGAAAAATGGCAAGAGAATGCATCAAGGACGGGGATACGTAGGCAACCCATAAAGTTACTTTGAGTGCGGTCTATTTTTTGTAAAAACATCAAAAGTTTGGTTCATTTGTAATTGTTAAAAGAAATTCGTTGAGATTTTAATAAAACTGATATTTATTCATCCATAAAAGGTAGAAACCTTTTGAAAGTTTTATTACATGCCATATGTGTTCATAATTCATATTTCTTACAGTTCATCCATTTTATTGCCTAAAAAAAAAAAGTTCCAAGTCTACTCTAAGCCCTCCTCGCTCTGAGAGCTTGGGCCTCATCTTCATTTCTCTTATTTCTCTTAGCCGTCCTAGCTCGCGACACACCTGATGGGAGAGATGAACCTGCTGATTGAGTTGCAATTGGAGAATCATAAACAAGGCTTTGAACCTTATCCTTTATAGTCTTCACCTTCGTACCCAAGTCTTGTTTAAGCCAAGCCCGATACCCCTTACCAAGCATGAAAGACCCATTGTGGTCCCCTATATGAGTCATAGATAAGCCTGAAGCCCATTTCTTCATAGCCCAAGATACCAAAGAAGGAGTAGCCACCTCTACCCCATGAACATGCCCCTTGATAGGGAGGTTTATTTGAACATGGCCCAGTTGGCGAAGCACGCGGGAAGCCCAGTAGAACAATGTATGCCTTAAGCCCATGAGCTTCACTTGACGGCATCCAGAAGTGTGTAACACATACTCTTCGCCGCAGTCCCAAATAGCTATATGCCACTGAATATCTCTCTAGAATAGAGAAGTAAAGAAAATGATCATGTCCTGAATCGAGCGACGCTCAAGAGACATAAGCTTTCGCGAACAGTAGTTATGAGGTAAGTGTTTGGGCCCATCAAGATGAGTAATCAACTTGAGCCTTTCAATTAACCACATCTTTCAACTAACCACATCTGTAAAAGAATGGGGCTACCTTCAATGTGTAGAGAAGAGCGTGAGTGAAAATGGTCAAGCCCATTCAGAGTTTTAGCGAGCGCTAAAGGGACAAGATTGTGTGATTTTGACAGTGGTAGAATGAGCTCACATGTTTCAATGGGTATGAAAAGTGTCCCATTTGAGACAAAGAAACAACCCAATATGCATAAGGCAAGTGCGTACTGGGTAGGCCTATGAAGAACCAGTGATTTACCCCCTTCCCTCCAGAAGCCAGTTTGAGAAGATCAATAGAGCTGTCATGAATGAATGCAGAAGCATCCCTAGGTGATAGTTCAAAGAGAGAATAGAAGGTTTGGAAGTAACCTCGACGAATGGTAAAAAAGATGAAAGGGCCACTAGCAGATACGTTCATCAAAGCACAGAATTCTTCAAACAAAGGGCATACCTCTTCACAGTTGAAGCGGAATACATGAAACTCGGGGTCCCAGAAGTGAATCACAGAGTTGAGAAGCTTGTCTTTTAGTTTCACATAAGAGAGAGAACCACGAAGTCAAGCCAAATCGCACGAACACCTTCTTGTCTTCCGCCCGCATCCTTGCTATGAATAGGTTTAGAATCAACTTGAGAGTTTCCATTGTATTTAGTGTGATGAATGAGATGCCTAGGATGTATTTTTATAGCCTTTTGGTAAGAAAATCGAGGCAGAAGCGAAGTAGGACACCCGAAAAGTTGAATTTCAGTCAAAATAGGCGAAATGATGAGAGTGTGAAGCCCATGAAGGGATTGAAGAGATAAGATATCCCATTGAGAGTTTGTAAATGAGAGAGGTCCATTTTGGAGGCCCAAATCAATAAGGTTGTATGGATTGCATGAGATGTTGAGAAATACGCATGAAATGTGTATGAGAATGATGTTAAGTGATATTGATGATGTTGAGGAGAGCATGTGTTGATGATAACTCGAAGTTGTCAAAAGAAATATTGGCAAATTAGATTGGAAGTATGTGTGTGACTTCCAAAAAGAGTCATGGACTCTAAAGAGATTATAATTGGAAATATGTGTTGAGATTTCCTCTTAAGATAAGATGATGATTG
>JAESVK010000891.1:378318-428213 GCA_017140935.1 Hamamelis virginiana | reverse complement strand
TCTTTCAAGGTGGAAGACAACTCACCCACAAGAGTTCTCACAAAACCTTTACAAAACTCACAATACAAGAGATTGAATATTGAATTATACAATGAATGCTTCTCAAAGCTGATTTGTAATCAATACAAGAGTACAATAACTTCTCAAGAGATCAAATGGATGAAGCACAAGAGTTTTTAATCAATAAGAAGAGTGAATATTGAATGCTTGAGATTAATGGATGTAAGACAAAAGATTTAATCACAAGGTAAACAATAAATGATCACCAACCTTCAATATATAGCCATCTAAAACCCAAATGACTGTTTGAAACCCTAGAAGTCGGATTAGGAAGGTTTTAGGGTGGTTGGTGAACATTTAATGCTTGAATGACTAGTTTAAGAAAGAGCAGTTTTGAAGTTGCAGAAACCTTAGTCGACTAATACAAGCTTGTTAGTCGATTAACAAGGCATTTTCAAAGGCATTTTTCATTCCCTGGCTCGGTTAGTCGACTAGGACAAGCTTGTTAGTCGACTAGCTAAGCAAAAATCATAATGATCAAAATCTGGGTTTGTTAGTCGACTAGGACAGGAGGGGTTAGTCGACTACCAACTTAAAAACATTTGGGAAATTTTGATCCGGGATCGGTTAGTTGACTAGCCAAGGGTGATTAGTCGACTAGAAAAATTGCAACCAAAACATAGCTACTGACCTTCCATTAGTCGACCAGCAAGAGAGGATTAGTCGACTAAGAAATCATTGGTTGACTAGTCAAGGGTGATTAGTCGACTAACTTATAGTTTCATAAACATTGCTTCTGTACTCCAATTAGTCGACTAGGACTAGATGGGTTAGTCGACTAGTGAAGTTGTAAAGGCAATAATTCGAAATTTCTTAGTCAAAATCAACACTAAACACTTTGACAAGTTAGCTAAGTATTTCAAAACATTTTTGGTCAATTTCGAAAGCAAATTAAGCATGAATGCTAATGCACAATGAGATGAAAAATATTTTCTCTTGAGCTTTACACAATTGATCATGAGAGAAGTCTTATAAAGAGTTCCTAAAGTATATGTAGATCAATTTGACTTCAATTTGGCCTTTATGAGCTTTGAGCAAGTCTTCAAGTTGGTCTTCAAGGATTGAACATCTTTGAATTGCTTTGACACTTGTAGTTTATCACCATGAGCTTTGATATGAATAAATAGCACTTGGAATGCTTGATGAATGTTGATAAAGACTCCAAAAACAATCTATGGATACATAACACTCAACCATTTGTTAGAAGAAAGGTATGGTTTAGTTATCATCAAAATAAGGTCAAGGACCTTAGGGCTAACACATATAATTTTCTGCATTTATGAATAAGCTTGAGTCTAGTTTATTTGTTTTAAAGCATGCTAATTAGTATGGATTAATAGGAGTATGTTTATAATCATTTTTGAGTCTAGAATGCATGTTAGGAGTTGGTTTTATGCATATTATTTTCTGTTTTTTAGGTAGGAATGCATATTAGATAAAAGGTTCAAGTCTTTTGCATATATAGGGTGAGGGTCTATTGTTTTGGTATTCTTAGGATAGTTTGTGTTATGATTTGTTTATATCATTATTTTTAATCATATTTTGCTTGGAATATCATATGAATTGTGGTCGAGAGAGCGAGCAAAGGTGAGTCCCTTCCCTTGTGTTAAAATTGGATGTTTTAAGCATAATACATGATTAATTTTTGGTATATCATATTAGGATGCATTATAGGTCATATCCCTTTTTTATTACATTGTTTTTATGGGTTTTGATTCCACTTTTTGAATACTTTTAATTCTGTCCAAGGCTTAAAAGTAACCTTAAAGTGAGTTTAAAAACATTTTTTAGGATTAAACCAACCTAGAAACATGCCTAGGTTTATATAGAAAGATTAGTTTGCATTTAGGACATGTTCATGCATTGTTTGTGTTGTTTATTACATTTTTTTAGTGTATTTTCCAGAAATTCCAGCATGCATTTTGTTAGTATTTTAGTTGTTTAGACTAACCTAGGACTAGTTAGAGACCCTAGGATTAGGGGGGTCATTTGACCCCACTTATGATTGTTCTTTGTTGTAAGAATTGCAATAGGAATCGAATTCTATCTAATTTAGGAATCTACTTCGAGAAGGATTCTAAAAAAGTCATTTGAAAGTATTCAAATTGGAATGAAATTTCATCCCTTATGAAAAAATGTTTTGATCAAATTCAAACTCTCGAAGCTAGAGTCCCGGATAAAATAGAATCCTTTAAACTATGTAGTTCATTACAATAGGAGAGTCCTAAGTATCGAACTACGTGGACTTTGATTCTTATCAGGAAACTGGTAAAGTACGTAGGCAGTCAATAGGGCGCAAGTCCAATCTTTGGATGACTCTGTGTCTCCTAAGGTCTTTAGGATTTTGATTCTTTTTTATTATTATTATCTATTATCTAGTACTATCTATATTATTTTCTTGGTTGATTAGATATGATAGGATTGTCATGATAAGATTTTGATAAAGCCCAAAATTAATTTGGAGACCTTTAATTAGGGTGAGATAGGTGCCTACAAAAGGTGTCCTGGAACCTTCCTATCTCATAACCTAGCCCCCGAATCCAACTTTGATTCGAAGACCATGCTTTTCCTTAAAAATAAGGTGGCGACTCCCAGTTTTTGTCAAACTTTTTATCCTTTTTTAAAACCCAATATTGAGTGGATAATAGAGAAGGATAAATGTCAATAATAGAGAAGGATAAATTGAGATGGATAAAGTCATCCACAATCCACGATGATTTAAGTGAAAACGGCCTCCCGATCCGACAGTGGCTGGTTCACACTTGCGGTATCACTTTATTTCTCAAAACTCGTTGTTGTATGTCCAATATCTGAACATGCATCTCTACGTAAGAGCAATATTTTTGAATATCCGCTCTTTAAGCAGAGGTATGACATAAGAGGGATCTCATAAGCACTTACTAAGCATTGAAATATGGAAAACATTGTGCACTTTTGCGAATTTAGGAGGTAGTGCTAATTGGTACGCTACCTCCCCGACTTCTTTTGTAATTTGAAAAGGACCGACATTTCTTGGTGCCAACTTGCTCCTTTTCCCAAGTCGCACTACACCCTTACGAGGCGATGCTTTCAAAAACACAAAATCTCCAACGCTAAACTTCAAATCTTTGTAATGCTTGTCAAAATAACTTTTCTGTCTACTCTGCGCAGTTTTCAAACGATCCTGAATAATCTTGATCTTTTTGGTGGCCTCTTTAATATATATTGGTTTCTCCACATGTTTTTCACATACTTCAGTCCAACAGATTGGTGACCTACAAAGACATCCATAAAGCGCTTCAAAGGATACCATACCGATGCTAGCTTGGTAACTGTTGTTATAAGCAAATTTAGCTAGCTTCCTTTCCACGGAAATCCATAACATATGAACGCAATATATCTTCCAAAATCTGAATTGTGCATTCTGATTGTCCATCAGTCTGTGGGTGATGTGTTGTACTCATAGTTAATTGAGTTCCCATTTTCTTATTCAAAGCTCCCCAAAATCGTTCAATGAATCTTGGATCTATGTCTGAAACTATAGTAACGGGTACCCCATGAAGTCGAATGATTTCTTCAATATACAATCTACACAATGTCTCTATCTTGTCCGTTTCTTTGATTGGCAAGAAATTAGCAGATTTAGTCAATCGATTTATAATAACCCAAGTTGCATCGTAGTTCTTTTTAGTTCGAGGCAGATCAGTAACAAAGTCCATAGCTATATGCTCTCATTTCCACTTTGGAATTGGCAATGGTCACAATAACCCAGATGGCCTTTAATGTTCTGCCTTTACCTATTGGCAAACTAAACATTGAGCTACAAACATAGCCACATCCGTTTTCATTCCCCTCCACCATAATTGTCTCTTTAAATCTTGATACATCTTGGTTGTGTTAGAAGTATGCCCTAAAACCAATAGTTAGGTTGTATTTAGGGAACTTATATTTCATTATATTCATTTATGAAACTTTATTCATGAAATGGCTTTTATTATCATGTAAACTTGTGTTTTAAATAACTGTTCATGATAAAGTCCTTGGATAGTATGATAGAGAATTGAATCTTAAGTGTTGAGATAGAGAGACTTACAATTCTCAAGTACATCTATTCTAGATTTATTCCTGATCATAGGTTTATTTATTTGGGCAATTATAAACCGTTAAGATTAGCACAAGTGATACTAGCTCCAATGGGAGGATGGTGAGTCTCATACCATTTGTGTAGAGACACTATAGTAAACCTGTGGGTGCTCGTTAGAGAACAAGTACATCGAACGTGACCAATATGAGTACAACTTATGGAATTCTATTTGAATGTCAAAAGCTGCTCATGTGTATAGTCACACTTGTAATCCTAAGACCTGAGACACTTCTTGTTATCTTATGCATAGGGTTGCTAAAGTTTGATAGTATCCCGTACTCCCTTAACCATTAGGGTGTAATCGGTACTTATTGGCTCTAGTGAGTTATGTATGAAGATAGGTGAGTGTGCAATAGGGGATCACCACCCTTAATATGAAAGGGAGAAGGTCAATGTTAATTCACAAATATTATCTCAATGAAGTCTTTGGCCAAAGCAGTAGGAAACCGAGAAAATAGTTTTCAAGGGTTTACCTAATTGAGATTATATTTTAGTGAATCGATAACACTAGATTGAGTTAGGGTTTGACATAAATCCATACCCGGTCCAAGCGAGGGTTAGCTCCTTGTTGCAATTGGCAGAGATGGAAATAATCAAATGTTCCCTATTGCATTTGCAGTTGTTGAAGGAGAGACAAAAGACTTGTGGGATTGGTTTTTTAGGCTTCTCCTTGAAGACATTGGGCATGAACTAACGATAACCTTCATGTCTGACCAACATAAGTTAAATGTTTATTTGTTGAAATGAAGTGCAATGATTTTTTTATTTTTTGGTTTTATTATGTTTATATTTAGACATTATTCAATTTATTTTAAAAAAAATTATATTGTGTTGATGATACAGGGCCTAATACCAGCTTTGCGTGAGCTACTACCTGATGTTGAGCATAGGTTTTGCTGGAGACACTTATATAGCAATGTAAGCAAAAGGCAACGAGGTAAACATTTAAGGGATGAGATATGGTTAGCAGCAAAAGCATCTACAGTGCCTGACTGGAAGAAGCATATGAAGAAGATAAAGGCAATTAATTCAGATGCGCACGATGAATTATCGAAGCTTGCTCCTGCCACATGGACTAGATCTGAATTTAGTACATATAGCAAATGCAATTCATTGTTAAACAACATGGTTGAAAGTTTCAATGCCTTTATCATTGACTGTAGGGATAAACCAATAATTACATGTATTGAAATGATCAGAGAGTCATTGATAGTAAGAATACAAGAAAAGAGAGAAGAATTGAAGAATTATCTGGTAAAATTTGCCCAAATATCCAAAAAAAAAAAAAATTGAGGAATTCAAGGTGAGGAGTGGGAGATGTGAGCCTATGTGGGCTGGTGATGAACTTTTTTAGGTGAAGTACTTGTCCGACAAGTATATTGCCAACTTAGTTGATAGGTCTTGTACATGCAGAAGATGGGATCTCACTGGGATTCCATGCCACCATGCAATTGCTACAATTTTTTTTTAAGAAAGAAGCTGTAGAGGATTATGTCAGCCAATGGTATATAGTTGACACTTACAAGAGGATCTATGAGCGTATGATATATCATGTACCTAGTGTCAAAATTTGGGATGAAAGTGGCGTTGGCAAAGTGGCGCCTCCTAAGCAAAAAAGACAACCTGACAGACCCAAAAAACTAAGGCAGCGAGATCCTGAAGAGAGAGTGCAAGGATTCAAGGTATCTAAAGTAGGCACCAAAATCAAATGTTCAAAGTGTCATCGATATGGCCATAACAAAAATACATGCAAAAAACTTGCTCAACCACATGTTACAGTGAGACAAACTCAAAAGCTCGTGGTGAGTAAACATTGTCGTTTTATATTTTATAGTGAAAATCATGTTTCAGTCATCATTATGTGATATGACTTATGAGAAATATTTTGGTTATCTTATGGTGAACAGGTTACGAAAAAAAGAACAAGTAGGGCTAGTGAAAATGTTGGACCGAAGAGGCAAAATGTTAGCAGCACAATTTTGGTCATCTGATGAGATGACTTTGTTTAATTTGGCTTTGTTTTATGGTACATAGTGTTAGGCTGTTAAGAAACATTTTTATAATATGATTTGCAAAATGAGTTTAAACCATTTGCTTTTGAACATTATTTTCTCATTTCAACATTTTGAAACATTTCAAAATGATTTGCAAAAATCATCAAATTGAGCTGATTTTGATTGCTCACTTGTGTACTAAATGAGACCCAGTAAATATGGTTGGTTTGGATGATTAATTCTCTTCATGCTGACATAGTGTCTTTTTATTAGGTACCCAACAGCCTGTACAGTTGGAGCTATATTGAAGCCAGGTCAAATCTTGATATATTAGTTGAATTTTTGTAGTTTCTGTTGGTTTCTTTTTTGAGTTGATAGTGCATTGTTTACTGAATGCTGAGGTCTATGCTTTCCTTTCTTGTTAATGGGTTGTGCTTGTTTGTGTGGTCGATCTTATGAGTATGCAAGGATCAACAAAATTCTGAACACAAGATCTTTGAGTATGGCCATAATTGACTTTTTTAATAATGTGGATCATGTTGCACAATAATTGGCCTTCCTCTATAAAATATATGGAATGAAAACATTTGTACTAATCCAAAGGAGAGGATCACCTTGCTTATCCCCAAAAATAGTCCTACTTGCACATAGAAGATTAGCATCAGCAGCCACATCTCTCTCTCCCTCTCTCTCCCCATCTCTCTAGTTAAATTTCAAAAGCACAAACCCCTCCTTCACCTTCCCATAATTTAAGCCACAAAGTGACATCATCAAACAGCTACAACCTCACCTACTCAGCTGTAGAAAATGAGCAGGAAGCCATAAAACAAGGAGAAGATAAGATAAATTAACTCACGTATTATAAAACAAATTAACATGAAAGAGAAACACCCACCTTTGGCATTTCACTTTCTAGTACTCTCTTATTATTAATCTATATATGGTATTATTAAGCTCTTTGTTCAATATCATTTATAATATTTTAGCTTTTATTGGCATTGATAATGATTCAATTTTCAATACATATCTAATTGATCTTGGCTGGTCCTACAAGTTAATACAAGTGGGGCCAATTCAACCCCGTCCTCTGTCAGACCACCATCTCAGCCAGTACATAATCTAAGGAGTGTATATCAAAACCTAACAAGATGGTATGAGGGTTATATGAATTCAACATTATCTCAAAAGAGCAAGGGAGGTGGGGAATCAAGTGGCAGCAAGTCCAACACACAGCCATAGATGGCTTTTATTTTTTTTTACCAAACTATGTGTATAGGAAAAGTTTACTTTGTATTTTTGGCTACTTTTAGACAACTTATAATTTTTGAATATATATGTTGCACAGGAAGCATATTTACAAAATCTTTTTTTGTTATTGGGATGTAGTTTGAACAATATTTGGGATCATATTTTTTTGAATATATGGGTTGCACAGGAAACATATTTACAGAATCTTATTCTATTCTTGGGTTGTAGTTTGAACAATATTTGGGATGATTATTTTGAATATATGGGTTGCAGAAAAAATGTTTACTTTTATTCGTAATGAATGTAAGGCGTTTACATTAAAATTTTCCTCTACTGGCTATTGGAATTTGATACATGTGATATTGAGCAAAGCCACAACTTACTTTAATGGGATGTCAGCTTGTAAATGCATGTCATTGAAAAGTATACTTTGCAAGGGCACGTTTTCAATAATTGTAATGGATTTATAGACACCAAATTACAATCAAACAAATCTTATATAGGGTCCCATTTAGAGTCCATAAATGCACCAGGTTAAGCTCCAAAATGCAATCAAGAGAACAACTATTATGGTTTTGCACAATTGCATTTTGTGTCAATTTTCTTACAATTGATATATAGTCCTCAATTAATAGTCCATACTGGCACCAATTTTGAACCAAAATTAAACATTTTAAAGGTCATCTAATGTACATGCTAGTTTTGTTATTGAACTTGTATTCTCATGAAAACATATACATAGTTATAAGGTTCCCATTTTACTGTACTTCATGCTCTTTGATGTATGCACTGAGATTTTAGCAATTATAGAGGAACCAAAACTAATTTATCTAACTACAAACATTTAGATGCTTGCTGCAAATACATATTTCCCATTAATTTATAGCTGAAATACACTGCCATTACATAATTTTAACCCATATACCAAAAAAAAAAACAAAAAACAAAAAAATGTCAATATTTGGGTTAATTCCTGCTTTCATACAACTAAACATCCACTGGTATCATGCCAAAAAAGCATGCCCCCATTAACGGTTTTGGTTTTCTTCACAAACAAAATTACCACAATGGTAATCAACCATGAAATTACAATCACTCCCTAATACACCTTCTCTTTTGCACGGTAAACCTCAATCCTTTGCAATAGCCTTGGGATTATTTGCCTAGCTCGTGCACACAAGGGCGGATCAACCCATCCAAAATAGCTACAACCATGAGATGAATAATTTTCACAACTATAGAATCTGTGTCCCGGATTATTGGAGGTCCATGAAGTCCACATTTTTGCCATAGCTCCACAATAACATTGGGTTGATCCATTACCATCCATCTGAAATTCAAACAACCTTCATTGACGGAAATAGCATTTCAATATGGGTTAATTATGTTTGCTTCAACGGTAGAGAGAGAGAGGGTATGGTTTACCTTGAAGTAAGCTTCATGTTAGAAGTATGCCCTAAAACCCATCCTAAAGTGCATATTAATTTCATATTATAATATTTGGAATGTATGACTTATCTTATGTGTATAAACATATATGACAATGTCCATGAATAAATGATAAGAGAAATATACATCTCAAGGTGTTGAGATAGAGAGACTGATATTTCTCATACACATTTATTCTAAAAGAGTTCCTACTCATAGGTTTCTTAAAGTGGATATTTAATTAACTGTTTAATAGTAGCACAGATTTAAACTAACTCCTATGGATGATAGGTAGTCTTTCCTATCAGTATAGAGACACAATAATTAATCTGTGGGTGCATATTAGAGAATATGTACACTGAACATGATCCCAAAGAATGTTCCTATGGTAGTTCTGTCAAATGAATATTCTCGTGTTACGTCCATTTATTTGGTAGTCCTTAGACCTGAGACACCATAGCTGTCTTATGCATAGGTTGCTAGAGTTTGATAGTATCTTGTACAGCCTTATCCACAAGGTTGTAATCGGTACTTATTGGCTCTAATGAGTTATGTATGAAGATGGATGAGTGTGCAATAAGGAATCATCACTCTCAGCTAATGAGAGAGAATGTCAAGATTAGTTCACAAAGATAATTCTCAAAGGGAACCTCTGGCCAGAGTGATTGGTAAACAGTGAAAAGAGTTTCACTGCGATTGCCTTGTTGAGATTATATTTTGTGGAACAGATATCAAATTGTTAAGATAGGGTTTGACTCATAACCATATCTATTATCTTAACAGTGACATTAGGGGATGAAGGATTAAGTAACATGAAGGGTTCACATAGTTCTGTTATTCACCCAAACCTAGGATATGTCATGATATGTTGCTAGATGTCACTCATGACCAGTGAAAGCCTATCGATAAAGTGTTATCAATGAGGGCAAAATTGGAATCGTTTCAATTGAACCTTAAAATAGAAAGTTTCTATTTTTAGGAGACATAGAGATGTCCTTGTCCACTGCTAGGTTGGGGTGAACCCAATGGGTCACACACAAACAAGAACATAAGTGAGTCTCTTGAATTAAGAGAGTGGGGATTTTCTTAATTAATAATTAAACATAAGCCTTATTATTAATGGTTAATAATTAAGGAGTTTAATTTTTAATTAGAAATAATATTAATAGAAACCCTAGTGGTTCTCTATAAATATAAGGTGATGATCAATGCTAGCACAAGGTAACCATTCATCAAATTAGAAGGAGGCACATAAGAGTGAGAGAGAAAACCCTAGGGCCGAAAATCCCTACTCTCCCACCCTAGCCGTGAGCTCCCTCTCCCCTCTCCAAGCTTTTCTCTTCCTTGTTTTGAGAAGTGCAAGGGTTCTTGAAATCTTGTGTTCGTGTGGATACCATCGGAGGCTTCATACTTTTGAAGCTTGAAGATTTCTACATCGAAAGACATATTCAAGTAAGATTTATTTAAGTTGTTAAATATTTATTCTTGTATATTTATATATGTGGTTCTATGCTTGTAAGTATCCTATGAGGATTTCGATGAAAGGATTCAAAATCTTTAAAGTTGTATACCCTGTCTTCTGCTGCAAATCCCAAGTTCATCGATTTCCTTTCACTTCAATGGTGGAAAAGTTGCATACCGTTACTTTCAAGATTGCTTCAATGGTGGCAAGTTGCATACGACAAATTAGGGTTTTCGAGCAGCTTGGGAAGAAGCAACTAAAGTTCCCCAAAATGAAGGAAATACTTGAGTTTTAAGAGGGCATCAGCATCACGTGATTCATTATGGAGGGAAAACATGCCACATCACGCCACGTCATTGCCACATCGGATGGCAAGTGAGCTCTGGTGCTATTTCCGTCAAATTTGAGTAACAGAGTCACTGATTTGGCTCAAAATGAATTTATAACTTTTGATTTGGTACTAAATCGAGATAAAAAAAAGTTTGTAGCCTGAATTGAAAATCAGTATAAAGTTCATAGTACTAAATCAAAATTAACCTGAGAGATATAGTTATTTGCTAGGCACTAGTAAAGCCTAAATTGGAGGGTTTGTGGATTAAATTAGGGACTGTAGCCACTTTGTCCGGTCTGCGGCCCTTCGAAACGGTCCCTAATATAATCCACAAACCCTCCTAAAACCCTAGTCGGTGACGTGGTCCCTTAGTAATACTGGCGAAACATTTCTAGCCTTCTACACCATGGCTGAATCCGAACTAGAGCTCCTACGCAGCTACGAACTCCGTCTCCTTCGCTGCACTCAACCTTCTCCTCCGTCCGATTCCATTCAAACCAATCCCTTTCAACCGTCCGATCACCCTCTCCACGTACTCATCTTGGACGTCGTTTCTTCAATCGAGGCCGGAAGCTATGTCCGAGTTCTCTCCTCCGACGCAGTCCGACTTGTCTTCAAACTCGATGACGACTCGTCCGAGTATTACGATGATTCGATTGATTGTGCTGGCCTTGTTTACTCTGAGTTGATGACTAGTGTCGACTCCTTCTTGATGAACGATTCTGAAGATGATATAGACGGGTCTTACAGAGCAATTCTTGTGATGGCCATTGCAATAGCAGCGTTTCATGCTTTCACTCAAAGCAACCTTACTGGGTCAGTCCACATATAGACACAAACATATACGTACATATACACACACACACATATACATGGATTATGTACGTATGTATTCTTGCATATGAGTTAATTGGGTCGCTAAATTTTTTTATTTTTTTTTATTTTTAAAACCCGTTAGGGTGTTTCAGGTGGCCATGTATTTTCTGTTTAATCTTAGGCAAGTATTATAATGTCTATTGTAGTACCAACATTTTTTGTGTTTATTCGATGCAAACCTTACAGGGCGAACAGGGCCGGCCCTGAGAATTTGGATGCCCTAGGCGGGATCCTAAAATGTGCCCCTACTACATATCGACCAAAAAAAAAGCGTGTAAAATTTTAGTTATTTATCCTTAATTTCTCATGAGCTAAATGTACAACAATCAATTCACAAAACGTGTTCTCAATAGGCTCACCTCGAACCCTATCACTGATTTACCATTATATATATATATATATATATATATATATATATATATATATATATATAAGAAGCTAAAACGTATAACAATCAAATCAGAAAAAAGGTTTTCTATAGGCTCACCCCGAACCTCCTATCATAATTACAAATATAATTAAACTAATAAAGAAAACCTACAACAATCAATTCACAAGGAAGGTTTTCAATAGGCTCAACCCGAACCTCATATCATCATGACAAATACAACAATTCTTTTTGTCCACCCTTTTTGTCCTCTATTGTGCATTTGACCAACTTGAAAGTTCAATCAATTATTTTGAAAAATCGATTGTTGGATTTGATGCTCCACTTATTCGTACCAAGAATACAAAAAATCACATTGATCCAATGGTTGGCTTTTCAAAAAATAGACCGTGATAGTTTTTGACAATTTTTTTATTATATTTTACAATTTTTTTCATAATTGCAAAAACCGACCATTGGATCAATGTGATTTTTTGCATTCATGATAAGTATAAGTGAAATATCAAATCCAACGGTGGATTTCTCGAAATAATTGTTCCAAGTTGGTCAGATACACAAGGGAAGACAAAAATGGAGGACGAATGGAATTTTCCTTACAAATATATCAAACAAATAAACAATCAATTCACAATGAAAGTTTTCAATAGGCTCACCCGAAACCTCCTATCATCATTACAAATATATCAAACTAATAAACAAGATTTGATTACAACTTTTGAATATAATTCTATTAAAATGAATATAATTCAACTATATTTTCCATAAATGTGTCAAACATACATAGAACAATGATACCAATAAATTAACAAAAATTATATTCTAAAGAAAAATGTAACAACAAAAAATAGATGCTAAATAGTATAACATTTATGATATATTGGGGTTTGGCCCTTTGAATTGTCTAAGTATTATATCACTACTAAGATCCAATTTAATGCCCCTAAATTTTACTAAAAAAATGGATGCCCAAGGCGGTCGCCTTTTCAGCCTGCCCTCAGGGCCGGCCCTGAGGGCGAATCCAGGGTACACGTGTTTTTACCTTTGACTTCGCTTGATCTTATGACATTATGTTGTTTCGGAGGTCCTCTCTTCTGGTTAACTTAAGATCATCATGAGTTTTCTGGTTATGCTCTGTTCGGTTCCTGAGAAAATGTAGGAATAGCACAGAAAGCAAAATTTTGAATCTTTTAGATTTTTCATTAATTGGGAAATAGGAAAATGGAACTGTCACTCGAGTGAGCCTAATAAAGCTAATTGATGTAGTTTAGTTGAATTGGGTTGTTAATCTTTCTAGAGGCAAAAACAATAGGGGTCAAATCTTTTAGATTTTTTTATTAATTGGGATATAGGAAAATGGAACTTCTTTGCTTTTATTTTATTTTTTTCCCATTTTCACGCCAACAAAATGAAAGGTTAGGCATAGGGCTGTAACCCGAATGAAGTTACTCGGGTTTGGCCTCAAGATCAGCTCAATAAGTGCCTCGTTCAAACTCTCTAATAAGATAAACGAGCCATGCTCAAGAGTTTGGTAAATTGTTGAACCAAGCTCGAGGAGAGTAGTTCTCGGCTAAATAAGTTCATTAATACTTCAAATAACCAAACTACTTGAGCTTCGCTTGAAGTATGCTTGATAAAAGGCTCGTCCGTGTTCAGTTGTAAGATGGAAAAGCCAAGTTTAAATTTATTTTTGAGCTCATTAATTTATTGAGCCAAGCTTGAGTAACCTACTACTCAACTTGGTTTGGCTTATTTACTAATTTATTGAGCCAAGCTTGAGTAACCTCTTACTCAACTTGGCTTGGCTTATTTACAGCCACTAGGCATTCCTAGTTTCATTATATAGTTTTATCTATTTCTTATCTATTCATTTTTCAGTCCGCATGAGGGGTTTCCTTCATGTCCTCTGCCTTTGAAACTCTCCAAAGGTGTGGAGTGGGATAATTGGGCGCGAAATCAGCTTATGTCTGCCGGTTCTGACTTGCTTGGGAAGTTCTTTAATTTGCAGGTACTGATTTGTTCACTGCTTATAAACTGACTTCTTTCTGTTATTTTTATTTTGTTTTATTTATCGATATTTTTTCTTAGTTTGATTAAAAGTACCTCACATGTGTTTGCCTATTTAGCGTTTAATGATGTATTTAAATACTTTTTGTGTTCTGTCACACCTTTCTAGCGGTGGACGCTAGCCAGTGGCATGTGCATGATGGGGACTGGCAGTCTTGGTTTATAATTTGTTATAATTGCAAAAGCATTTTATTTTACTCAAATTTGAACGTGAGTATGTGACTAAGTTCCCACAAATGCACCCAACTTTGGACTGTAAAATTTATTTTATTTTTATTTTTAAAATTTTGACCAAATTTCGTTGAATTTTTTGAATTATTGATCTTAATTGTTAACCAAAGTGATGAAAGTACTTAAACGAGAATTTCTATAATTTTTTTTTTTTTTTTGGGCTGAATTTTCGAAAGTTACAGCCAGCTGATATTAACCCTAGTTTTCAACCATAGTATGATTTGGACACCCAGGTGTCCACCCACGAGACCAGGACCACTGGCTACTAGTTTGAAGTTATTATGCCCTGTGGGTGCTGATGCATTTCCTATTGTTTGGCAACTATGAAAATGCAAGAAAGTGAAGGAAAATTGTATTTTTATTGAGAACTTTCAGAAATTACAGAGAAAAGAGAGAGTTTCTCTTTCTAGAAGTAAAAATCAGATCTGAAAACTGATTTTAAAAGTGATGCTCCCTCTATTTATAGGGAATCTAAATTGTTGTAACTAACAAGGAGAAAGACTAATCTTACCATGCTGTCATTACAGTCACATAGCATCACTAATACAAATCAACGAACAATTAATTAAACAAAGGAAACAAGCCTGAAATCTTGTCAATGCTCACAGCCAACTAGTAGCAACAATCCATTAGCACCCCTAGCATATTCTAACAGGTGTCACAGCCTCACAGCAGTAGCAGTTACAGCAATAGCAAGTAGCATTCAGTAGCAGTTACAGCAGTAGCAAATAGCATTCAGTAGCTAGTAGCAGAGCTGATGAACAGGTCTGATTTAATAGCAGCAGACTTATAACTCAGACTTAGAAGTTCCATTACATCTGGTGCTACCTGTTAAGTTTTTTGTTCCAACCTAAAATCCTAAGCTGTTAGGTGGAGGGCCCATACAGGTATCCGAAGCTATAGCAAGCCATTTAGGCGATGTGGGATAAAGGGGATTCTATTTTTCTATACCCCCCTCACGTATAGGCTTGTATGAGCTTTGTCACGTGGAAAACCAATGCTCTGATACCATGTTAAGTTTCCATTCCAACCTGTTAGGTGGAAGACCCATACAGGTATATGAAGTTATAGCAAGCCTCTATATAGGCGATGTGTGATAGAGTGAATTCTATTTTCTACACTAACGTTGGGTTGTTGATAACCAAATCAAGCAAGTGTTTTTTAAAATTGTTAATATTTTGTTATTAAACACGCTCAAGTAACAAAACATGCGGTGACTCCAACAAGGGCATCAAATTATGTCATTCTGGCCTGTAATAGATTTGTAGTATTGACAATATTGTCAGAATTGCAAAAGAAACTTTTACACAACTAGAATTTGTGTATTTGTATTTGTATCACTAAAGATGCTGTAGTATTTACAATTACTAAATGTCGGTTGTTGGACAAACACCAAACAATGTCCTTCAATACATGTTTACCAAAATAGAGTCCCCAAAAATAAAATTATGGATTGAATTTTTATGTCAGTCAGGTAAATAGAATCAAGTAAAAAAAAGGTTTGTCTTGGAGATATGAGTTCTGTTTTTTGTTGGTCAATCCAATATAAAGTTGCTCTTCAATGTCAAAATTGGAATTTGTTGATCTCGTTGATGAAATACTAATTTGGGTGCTTTCACCACCAGTTATAATCTAGTCACCTTGTGAGTCTGATGCATTTGAATCTTATTCAAAGTTTAGATAGGAGTCGCATTAATTATTATGCAAATCACACATCCTTGCTGGTGCATTGCATGTGCATCCCCATAGTGCATGCATTTGTATGTGTTGTTCAACAGTCCACATTTTAATTGTGTTTTCCATTATTTATCTTTTTTTTATAAAAAGAGGAATTTTATGCTCGGATACTGTTGGTGTCAGGGTTAATTACCTCTTGATTAAGGTTGTCCTTCTTGTTACTTGTTTCCCATAACTTGTTAGTTTTATTGATTGTTTTATCTGACATAGTGTTTTTCTGTTGTTTGCAGTATATTGTTTTTGCTAAGATGTTACTCACAAGGATAAAAGATTTGTTATTTGAAGGAAGTGTCTCTTCCATGGATGGAATGAAAAGCATTTCATGGTGGCTGGCTAGGCTCATTCACATTCAACAGAGAATATTGGATGAGCGGTCTTCTTCTATGTTTGATCTATTGCAAGTCTTTATGGGTGAAACTTTAAATCATTTTGGAACTTTGGAAAAAGTAACATGTTATTGGGGTGGCAAGTTACATGAGGAAGAAGCTTTAGCTATTGTCTCAATGCTTCATTTAGAAGCAGGAATAATAGAACACACCTATGGGCGCATTGATTCATGCAGGTAAGATATCATGGGCATTTTTTTCTTAAGAATTTATTTATTTTTGATGGGATTATTTGTGGCTATGTATATTTTTTTTAAAGTAATATTATATTAAAAATAAAGTGCCTAAATATTCGGGGCCTTTTCAAACAAAAAAGTTTTCTAGCCAGTCTAAGTTTTAAAATTACAATAAACTATTCAAACCCCTAAAAAATTCTCCTATTTCTTTCCTTCCAAAGTATTCTAAAAATGCCATAAAAAATAACCCGAGGCACCATGTTATTGTGTGGATCGTTTTGATAGAAAGAAATAGAATAACTTTTGAAGGGATTGTGATCTTTGCAGAGAATTTGAAAATTAGATTAGCTATACACCTTTTTGTGTGGAAAGGGGCGGAAGTTTTTGGCAAACCAATAGCCTTCCATAATTTTTTTTTTTTTTGACTTTTTACCTTTATAGTTGGGTTTTGATTTGTACACCTCACAATGTACAAGGGTTGTTTTAACTCTTCTGTTTTTAATTTATAAAGTTATTGTTTATTAAAAAAAAATTTCGGGAGAAAAAATTTGGAGGACAATGCTAGTACCATAATTGAGTTGAGAAATTTAGTGAAGTGGTTTTTAGTAATTCTATCCTATGTACTAGATCTGCTCATGAACTACAATATTTGAGGCTATTCAGAAATGCTTTTCTTCTAACAAAATAATTACTTCTGAAGTTTGTAGCATTGATACTTCTACAAATGAGCGGTATTCATATCGAATACCAACTTTTGAATACTCCCGATATGTATCCAAATATTAAAAATAAGTTTTCTAATTTTGGAAACACATCTAATACTTCTTGAATTCCCATAGACACATTTCAGACACCTCGAATGTTAGGATACCCCTGTTTTTAAGTATATAGTGTAGAATAAGAATAAGAATATAATTGTAAGCATTTATGTCATACGTTTTGATTCTTTGGTGTGAATGTTGCCTTTTTGTTCTTGATGTTATATTAGGATGCTTGCATGATTTATGTCTTTGTTTCAGATGCCTAGAAGGGTGGTAGCGAGGTTAAAAAAATTAATGTGGGATTTCTTGTGAGAAGGAAGGGGTGAGGGTAAGAGGCCACATCTAATTCGTTGGAACATTGTTTCCCGTCCTAAGATAAAAGGGGGTCTAGCTGTGGGTAACACTGTTAAAAGGAATTTACCTTTACTTACGAAATGGTTATGGAGATTTCTGCTTGAGAATAATTCCCTATGGCATAGTGTAATTAAGAGTATATATGGGTTACGGGAAAATGGGTGGGATGCTAATTTGGGGACTAGAGGCTCTGTCCGATGTCCTTGGAAAGGTATTTCTCGGGTTTATTTTTCTTTTTTCCAGTTTTTGTCTTTCGATGTGGGGAGAGGGGATATAATTAGGTTTTGGGATGTGGGAGAGTGCTTTTGTATCTTTATTTCCTCGTTTGTATGCATTGTCCTTGTTTCACGATGTTCCTATAGTAAGTTTTGTGGCTTCCTTTTCATCATCTATTAGTTGGGACTTTCATTTCCGTCAAAATCTCAACGATAGGGAGTTTGAGGAATTGTCCTCTTTACTATCTATTCTTGAGGGGGTGATTGTGAGACCTTTGGTCCAAGATAGGAGGAGGTGGAATGCTCATTCTTCTGGGCTTTTCTCTTGCAAATTGTTTTTTGATGTTCTATGTGATGATTCTTCGTTATCTTTTTTTGGCCCTTGTAAGATGATTTGGAAAGCGAAAGTGCCTTAAAAGTTCAGGTATTTGCTTGGACTGTGGGTCATCAGAAGCTTATTACCAAGGATTTGTTACAAAAAAGGAATCTTGGCATGGCGGCTTCCCCACAGTGGTGTGTGATGTGTAGAAGAAATGGCGAAAGTTAGGATAATTTGTTTTTGCACTGTCCTATAGCTATAGCTTTAAGGCAGAAGTTGTTCCAGATGTCAAATATGAGTTGGGTGGCTCCGATTTTTTCTTTTGCGAAGTTGGAGATAGAGTTTCGAATTTTCGGAAAGTCTAAAAGTGAGGTTGTTTTATGGAGGATTGCAGTTTTAGCCATTTTTTTGGGTTATCTGGCTGGAAAGGAATGCTCATATTTTTGAAGATAGAAATAATAGTATTGACAGTTTATGGGAGAGAGTTTGTTTTTGGGTTCATTTTGGGCTTCGGTTTCTTCAGTTTTTAGGGGCATTCCTTTGTTTGTTATTTTGGGAAATTGGGCTTCAGTGTGTGTTTATTTTTTATTTTATTTTATATTTTGGTAGTTGTTGTTTTGTTTCATAATGGTTTTATCCATCCTTTTAAGGTAGGACATCTTGTCCTCTTTTTTCCTAATAAAATTTCTTGTTGATGATAAAAAAGAATTTTTAATAATTTAGTAAAAAAATTAATGTTTGTCATATATATATATAGGGTCCCGTTCCCCTTGCACCTTATTTTGACACCTATGTTTACACCTCGTTTTCAAATACCATTGTAGGTCGAATATTTTGAGAAACCGACTGTTAGATTAGATACTTATCTTATGTTTGTCATGTATGAAAAAAATCGGAGTGCTCCAACGGTTAGTTTTTGAAAAATATCATTTTGAAGAACTATTATTTTTTTTATTAATTAAAAACATAACAGTTTTTTATATTGACATTTCTTAAAATCTAACCGTTGGATCACTATGATTTTTGGTATACGTGATATGCATAGGAAATGTATTGAATCCAACGGTCGGTTCGTCAAAATATTTATCATAGGTAGTGTTTTGAAAACGAGGTGTAAACATAGGTGTTAAAATAGGGTGTAAGGGGAACGTGACCCATATATATATATATTTATTCTTAAATCCCCACCGTTTCCGTATCCTTTTCTTTTTCCTAGGATTTTCCATATTGATGAATCTGTATTGTGTTATATCTGTATCCACACCCATGCTTCGTAGTTTATGAATTAATGGCGTCTCTGGGCACGTGGTACGTGAGTGGTGAAGTATTGAGATTGTGGCAAAATGCAATTGATGCTTTGTTTTTATGTTCTTTTTTTTATTGTCAGTTTGTGTTCCTTGGTGGGCTATGCTGTGTACTCTTAACTGTTCTGTAAGTGGGGATAAAGTAGTTTAGAAGGAACATAATTGAACAAAAAACTTTACAACAGTCAAGACTTGAGAGGAATTTTTTTTTAGATAAGGTATTAACAAGAGGGACTTTTTTTTTGGATAAGCTACAACCCAGAGGGATACGGTATCTTAAGAAGACAAACCAAATTCAGCATCTCAAGTCAAATATTCCTGCCAGGTCAAGAAAGAAAGGCCTAACTACCTCATGGGTTGAATAGCTTTGTGAAGAAATTATGTGATTTTTGTATTTACATCCGAAATTTGTTTAGCCATCAGCTACTTTGCTTTTGAATGGAATCCCTTAGCGAAGGATCTCAATTTTTAGAGAAGAGTTTTTAATTTGTTATTTTGTTAAAGAAGAGGTTCTAGAGTCAATCCTATAGGAAAGGGAGCCACCTAGGGCTCATTTTGACACTTTTTGGTCTTATTTTTTAATGAACTCCTTTTAACACTTCTTGTTGTTTAATTTGAGATGACTGTATGCCATACCAGTCAATTGTTTGTGTCAGTCACCTGCAAAACTGAAATGCTTTGGTTAAAACTACATGAATTTGTATCATTGCCCCCACCCTCTCTCTCTTCTGCTATGAATGAGTTTCCAGTTACCGTGACATATCCTTTGCAGTTAGATGTAAAATTAATGGCCTCAGTGTCATGTCTTTGCAGTGTGAAAGCACTGTTACACTATTGTGCTAAAATATGCTCTGATGTCTTTCTTTGAATGTTAAAAAAGGATTTCTTTTTTCACTGTTTACTCCCAGATTATCTATGTTGTTTGCTGAGGTACCTTTGTGGTATCAGGCAACATTTTGAATCAGCTGAAGTGGCATCTGGGCTTCATCTTTCCATAACTGGGGTTCTTGGCTTCCGTACCATACATCAGGTACATATTTTATACATCTTGTTTTGAAATTTATTGAAAATATTCCTTCTTAGCTTCATATAGATCATTCCTGGATATAGGTGGAACCGAAGGCACAACTGGTACTTGTTGCGAACACCAGCACATCAAATGGTGGTGATACCTGGCCCTCAGTGAGCACCAGGCTTCAGACGGATGCCTCTAGCATTGGTGAAGATAAGTCACGACTGCATCAGCGTGAAACCTGTGAACCTTCTGACATATTGATGACCCCAAGATTAGTTGAGAACGATAATGACCCTGGAATAAGAAGAGAGGGCACTCAAAATGATGGTACTGCTGCTGGACCCTTAAAGGCAATCCAACAGGCTGTGATTCTGGCACAATGCCTTCTTATAGAAAAGAGCACTCGACATGATGAAATGCAAAGTAAGCCACCTGACCTTAAACTTTAAACACACAAATGTTTAGTCATTATTGGGTTGTTCTTAGGGGACTCAACAAAAATATGGAAATGCCACGGTCACCAAAAATGGCCGGACCTTTCCATGCAAAAGGCTTACTGACAAAATTCTTCTTAAGTATGTCCAATGAAAGGTCAACCCCATAAAAAATTCTTTGATTCCTTTCCCTCCAAAATCCCCCAAAAAATAGCACAAGGCACCATTTTCCACACTGAAATGGATTCTCTATTGTGGCTCCTACACTAGCACCCTTCCATCAAGTGGAAAACTGAGTTCGGCAAAACCCAATGCAAAGTAAAAATGTTAAAACAATAAACTCATAAGTCCCACGCCACCTTGCAATGAAGGAGGGGGTCTATTTGCTCCTCCTCTTATTTACACATAATGCACCAAGGCAGTGTCACAAAATTCCTCCTAATGAGGTGGTCCATAGTCAAGCGTTTTTCCCACATGGCCATCCAAGTGAAAAAGCCACTTTTGAAGGAGGAAATGACAGTCATAATCTATTAAACTTGAATTTAATTACCTTCTCACTGGCTAACCCTTTAGGCCACGTTTGGTATGTAGGCTACGGGATTAGATAAAATAACTTTATCCCTATCCCATGTTTGGTAGCTTTATTTAAGGACAGGATAAATTATTCATCGGACTAATATATCCTCCATATAGTGGATATAATAATTCCAAGGAGGGGGTGTATTATTTTATCATAGGATAAGATAATCCAGCTTAAAATATATGGTACATGGACAATTATTCTTTTGTCTTGAAGCCCTACTCATTTTCACAAAAGAATGTTCGAGAGTTTAAAAAGGCAACTAAATAACAACACATCATCACCAGCCAATCCCCCACCCCCACCCACCACCCATTTATCACAACCCACCTATCCATCCCTACTACCACCCATCAATTGTTACCATCATCCACCCACCTCCACCATCACTCATCTACGCATCACCATCATGACCCAACCCATCACAACTACCCTATGTTACAGACTTGGATACCAATGTCGGGTATGGGTGTGTGTCTAGGAGTTGGATTCATTTGGAGAATTATATTCAACAGGTGGGCCTGTTTTTTTGTTTTTGTTTTTTTGGTGGTGGGGTTGGAGGGTGGGCAGTAGTTTAGTCCAGGTAAGTTTAGAAGGAAAAGAGTGGCTTATGACCCCAGCCAGACTTCAAAAGAAATACGACAGGAAAGGACTGTGCAACTTCAAACCTGAAATCCTACCTAAAGCAAATCAGATATCTTTTTTTTTTTTTTTTTGGTCTAGACCCAGTGTATCCCCAAAGCTTTCAACCAAGGGACTAATCATCGTCGCGGCGGGTGGGCATTGGTAAACCGCTGGCCAAGAGATTTTTCCAAGGTGCTGGGACTTGAACTCGGGATCTTTCACCTCCACTCGAGGCAGCCATCTTGGGACCGAGTGCCCAACCACTTGGCCAACCTTACTTGGTTAAAGCAAATCAGGTATCACTGTGGCTTTGGAGAAGCTTAAACAGGTTTTATAAACAATCATGGTTTGGATGGAAGAATTTGGGGCAGATGGTTGCTCGGGGGTAATTTTGAAACTTGAACTGCTAGTTGTGAAACTCCAATGTGACCATTCTTGAAGTCAGGGTTATGGAATAATTGGTTTTACTTTTTGACTTGTCTCTTTTGTTGGCTTCATTTTATTTGTCATTTAGGATGCCTATGCAAACATTTATTTCTATTAGCGGTTTGTTGTTTGTGAAAGCAGTTATTTATACATGAGGCTGAATTTTATATCTATTAATCTTTCTATATACTAGGAAATCTACAAATTGTGAAAAACATATTATATTATAGTAGACAATAGCAAGATACTGAAAGTACTTGGAGAATACATGAATCCAGTGAGATATGTCAAAGAATTTATTAACGTGTAGTCAATATGCCGGTAATTTTTTTTTTTTTTTTTTGTCCTATTTATGTTTTCTTTTGTCAGAGGTGTCTAAAAAATGAACATCTTGTTATATTTTTTCATCACGTGCATTTTGCATGTGCTTTTTTACTAGTCCTACTAAAAGTGGTAATTGAAATATAATTAATAGCTATTGAAAATTATTCTTTTTCATAAAAATCCCAACATAAACACACCCTCCCTTGATAAGGCAACCAAAAATTGAGTAAATTTTTGTTTTTTATTCTTTTTTAAGTTATGGAACCATGTTTTTGCCCGCCCTTCAATTAATATTTGTAAATCTCACTATCATTTCATCTCTATTTTCTTTTCTTTTATTCTTAAATAACGTTATCACGTGGGTCTATGATCTTTCTCATGATTAGATTTTGGTGAACCCATTTAAAAATTTGTCATTTTTATTATCCTTATTACAAAAATATAAAAGAAAACTCAATAGATTTTAATGGGATTTATGTGCTGCATTATACTGATGCAGAGCATAAAACTCAAAACATTATCTGATTGAGGTTTATAGGGTTGACAAGTTGAAAATAAAACGAACTATAGGAATTTTTTATGTTGGGTTGAAACACATATTCGTGTATATATATATACAGAAATGATCATCTAAGGACCGTTCCTTAAATTAAGTTAAGGTCCACTCACCATTTTCTCACATAGGATAGGTATTTTGAAAAATCGACCGTTGGTTTAGTTAATATTCTCATGTATATCATGTTTGCCAAAAATCATAGTGATCTGACTATTGGTTTTCAAAATATAGTTTGTAAAACACTAACAGTATTTATCGTTGGATGCTATAACAAAATTTGACAGTCTTTATTTTGAAAACCGACCGTTGGATCACAGTGATTTTTGGCAGACATGACATACATAAGAAGATTATTTAATCCAACAGTTAGTTTTTGAAAATACCTATCCTAATGATTAGTTTGCCTTAAATTAAGGTTAAGGACCGGTCCTTACTTGATCATTTCTATATATATATATATATATATATATATATATATATATATATGAAGAAAGATGATGTTATAATGTTATATATATACAGGGCTTCTATTATAAGGTGCACCTTATGCGACTTTGAATAAAGCGACTTCTATAGGGCTAAATGCATATCATATTTTGAAAAACTGACCGTTCGATTGATGAACTACTTATGAATTTTATGTTCGCCAAAAATCACAGTGATCCAATGGTCAATTTCTGAAAAATGTCACAGT
The DNA here is from genome assembly GCA_017140935.1 of Hamamelis virginiana. NCBI lineage: Eukaryota > Viridiplantae > Streptophyta > Magnoliopsida > Saxifragales > Hamamelidaceae > Hamamelis > Hamamelis virginiana. The sequence goes on along the minus strand of JAESVK010000891.1, from coordinate 404,103 downwards.
GAAAAATTGTGACTTTTTATTTTTCTTTAAAATGTCATAAGTTTTTTCAGAAATTGACCATTGGATCACTGTGATTTTTGGCGAACATGAAATTCATAAGCAATTCATCTAATCCAATGGTTAGTTTTTCAAAATATCATCTGCATTTGGCCATATAGAGGTCACCTTACGCAAAGTTGCGTAAGGTGCACCTTATAATAGAAGCCCTGTATATATAAATATATATATATTAGAGAGAGATGTGATGGAACCAGTGAAGACTTCTGGCCTTTGTTCATTTTATGCTTTGAGCGAAAAATATGACTTACATTAACATTGTTTACTATTCACATGGGGCAATGAAATTCACTTTCCAAATTCTTATATATATATATTATGTTGTGTTTTACTTGAGGATATGAATCTTATATTAAGTCACAACTCTTGACTCTTAGAAGGACATCTTTCTAACACTATAATGAAAGGAGGTGTCTTTTCAAAATATTTGGTAATTATTTTTTTTTAAAATTCTATATATAAATAGAAAACCCTTTTGACATTTATATAGTATTATGATATGTTTTTAATTAATATCTAGAATTACAGAGTATAGTGATTCTTATTCAATAAAAGGTATTGATTTGTCCCTAATCTTAAGTTACTCAGCTCCTTTTCTGTTTCAGGATGGGAGATGGCTCCATACATAGAGGCAATTGACTCTCAGCAGTCATCATACTTTATCGTAAGTAGAGAGTCACCACACCATGGTTTTATTCACTACATTACATTCTATATTTCTTTGACTGGATCATTTCTTTCATTTTTAACTCTATTTATAAATCTCATATTCCAAAAAGCATGAAGCCTTTTTTAGCATGGATAAAGGTAGATGCTATGTCAAATTTTTTTTTTTTTTGGAACTTTGGAGTTTGACCTTTAGATACTATAATGCATTAATATTGCTGCCAGATATATAGTCCATTTGATGCTAGCACTGAATTTTTCATGCTTTCTTTTGGTTGGCTTTTTTACTTTGATAGAAAGGATATCTTAATAAGGGATGACAATGGGTTGAGTTTACAATGGGGTGCTTAATTGATGGGACGCGGTGCGGGTTGGAGCTCATTGGGGAAAAACTTCTCTAATTTAGAACACGTGACATCATTATATTAGCTGCTGTTTCAATTTCAAGTTTCAACATGCTTAAATTTTCATCAAACATGTCGCATGTGGTCACGAGGGAAGCAAAGCTATTTATATAGAATTCAAACGTTTTCTTTTCTTATCAATGGTCAATGTGAGAGCGAGTCACTACCTAGTTTTATACTTTTACTGATGTAAATGACGAAATCAAGACATGCCACTTCATCAAGTAAAATGACATGATGTTAATTAGAGGAAATTTGTTCTTTTGTTGCGATCCCACAACAATTAGTTTGAGGAAATTTGTTCTTTTGTTGCGATCCCACAACAATTAGTTTGTAGTGTTGAGAGGCCTTTATATAACTTGTTTCCTGTCTCTACATGGGCATGGCAAGTCTCTGGTTCCCTAACATTCTCAATATTTAAAGTGATGCCATATCAAGGTTATGTTTTGGTTCGTATAAGGATGTTTTGACTTGTAAATTATATCAGCCCACTTAATTCTGACGTTTGAAATAAATCCAACTTAATCGTAGCCTTTAACTGACCGTTTAACACTTTTTTTAGTTTTTTGATAAACAACTTTATTCAAACAAAGAAAAAAGGGGACAATATGTTTTTGTGGGAAAACACGGTTTCTTCTTAATAAGGAAACCGTGTGTGTAGTAAATAGGAAATTAGGGAATCATTGTATTTATGGTAAATTGTTATGATTTATTTAGGGGATTTTTTGTAAAGGTTATGTCAATCTCTTAATTGTGGGGTTTTAAGTTAGGATAGTTTCCTATCTTAGTTAGTCTCCCTAGTGTATAAATTCAGAAATTGTATAGCATATTTTCATTGTGAATGAGAATAATTTTTTCTCCAATTCTTCAAATGGTATCAGAGCTTCAAGCTCTCTGGGAATTACCCATTTTTTTTTTCCGCTTGCTGGCCTTCATTGCCGAGTATTCTTGATTCCATTTACAGCCTTAATTGCTGTTTTTCTTTTTCTAATTCTATTATTCTCTTACAGCCTTAATTGCTGTTTTTCTTTCTCTAATTCTATTCTTGACCTAAACAGTGATCTTTCTTCATCTTCCCATCTTCTCTAATCTCCAACAGCTATGGCAGAAATCATAGACAACACCTCTGAGACACAAAATGTGGAAGCAAATTCTGCTCCATCTTTAGGAGATTTACAGAACCTATAGGCAGCATATAGATTGAATGGAAAGAATTATCTGAAATTGTCGCAGGTGGTTCGAACGTTCTTGAAAGGGAAAGGCAAGTTGAGTAACTTGCTTGGTATGGGACCTAAAGCAGGAGATCCCAGGCTTGATGCTTGGGATGAGGTGGACGCTATGGTGATGTCCTGGCTATGGAACTCAATGCTACCGGAGATCAGTGATACATGTATGTTCTTAACCACCGCGAAGGAGATATGGGATGCAGTTGGACAAACTTATTCCAAGGTTCGTGATGCTGCTCAGATTTATGAGATCAAGAGCAAAATTTCAGCCACCAAGCAGGGAGAACGTACTGTCATCGAATATGCCAATCTCTTGAAGAATCTATGGCAAGAAATGGATCATTATCAATGTATTAAACTGAAATGCATTGATGATGCAGCCATGGTGAAAAGACTTGTAGAGAAAGACAGGATTTATGATTTTCTTACGGGTCTGAATATGGAGTTTGATCCGGTCAGAGTACAAGTTCTTGGCAAAGATGATTTACCCTCATTAAATGAGACTATTGCGATAATTTGAGCAGAAGAAGGACGGAGAGGAGTAATGGTGGAACCACAGGCTGTTGAGGCATCGGCTATGGTCTCAAAAGGGGCAGGTTTTCAAAATTTCAGCACTAACCAACCAACTATGAGCATGAACGAGGAACTGAACCTGTCTAAAGCCACAAGTAGGGATGCCTTATGGTGTATGCACTCTAAAAAGCCTCGCCACACGAGAGAGCGCTGCTGGAAGCTTCATGGAAAGCCGCAATTGTCCAACAAAAATTGAACCATGAAGAATGTACAGCAAAGGGGGCAGGCTCATATGACTTACACACAGCTTGGAGAGGATTACATGCGACAAGAGCAAGGTGAATTCAATAAAAGTGAGATGGAGAAGCTGAGGAATTTGTTGGGGTCCTTGGAAAAGCCTACTACTACAGGTGCTTGTTCCCTAGCACTCTTAGGTAAGTATCCTTTCCCTTGTGTCGTTAGTGTCTCAAGCATAACCTCTTTTTCGGGTTCCTGGGTCATTGATTCAGGGGCCACAGACCATATGACCCATTTATCACACAAATTCACCTCTTATAGTCCATGTCCTAGCAATAAGAAAACAGCCACAACTGATGGTACATTAATAATAGTTGCTGGCCGAGGAAGTGTTTTAATAAACCAGACTTTGAAACTTGACAATGTTCTTCATGTTCCAAAACTGTCCACTAATCTCTTGTCCATACATAGGCTTACAAAAGATTTGATTTGTAGTGTGACTTTCTTTCCCTCACATTTGTATTTCAGGACCAGGGAACGGGGAAGATGATTGGACGTGCTAGGGAGGAAAATGGTCTTTACTATCTTGAAGAATTAACTGGGCAAAATAAAACTAAGAATAATTTATCTTTATTATTGCTTTCTAAGTTTCCACTCTCAAATAAAGACAAGATTTGGCTTTATCATCTTCGTCTAGGACATCCTTCATTTGGCATTCTTAAAGTTATGTTTCCATTGTTATTTAAAGGAACTGATGAGAAATTTCTTCATTGTGATATTTGTGAACTTGCAAAGCACAAACGTGCTTCTTTTCCTATAAGGAATAAAATAACATCTGTTCCTTTTTTCACTCATCCATAGTGATATCTGGGGACCTTCTACTGTTCCTAATATATCTAGGGTCGTTGGTTTGTTTCATTCATTGATGATTGTACTCGTGTGTCATGGATTTTTTTTCTCTAAAAAATAAGTCTGATGTGAGTTCAGTGTTTTGTACTTTCCACAATATGGTAAAAAATCAATTTGGGGTTGGGATAAAAAAATTCAGATATGACAATGCTAGGGATTTCTTTAATCAAGTTCTATCACCATTTTTCTAGAAAGAGGGAATAATCCATGAGTCATCTTGTGTCAACACCCCCCAACAAAATGGGGTGGCCGAAAGGAAAAATGGCCACTTGTTAGCCACTACCCAAGCCTTCCTCTTTTAGAAACACATTCCAAAAAATTATTGGGGGGAAGGTGTCCTAACTGCTGCTCATCTCATAAACAGGTTGCCTTCTCGAGTCCTTGGTTTCAAAAGTCCCATGCAAGTCTTGGCCAAACATTTTCCCAACTTTAATACCACAAATAATCTTGTTCCAAATTTTTTTGGTTGTGTCCTTTGTCCATATCCACTCTCATAACAGAGGAAAGTTAGATCCATGGGCACTTAAGTGTGTTTTTGTAGGATACTCATCTACTCAAAAAATGATACATGTGTTATCATCCTTCATTTTGAAAATTCTATGTGTCAGCAGATGTAACATTTGTTGAAAGGGAAAGCTATTTTACACAGCCTTATCTTCAGGGGGAGACAACATTGATGGAAGATAAGGACAATGACTTATTTTTACTGGTACTTGATTCTAATACTCTAAACTCTGTCTCTGTCCATGTTTCTATTGAACCCGGGCCACCTTGTACTCCTAAATCACAAACTTTGGCAAAAGACAATCAAGTTCAAAGTTCTACTCGCCCACTGCTGATTTATTCAAGGAAGAAGGTACCCATCATCCAACCTATGCAAATCCAAGATTCTGAACCAGTCCCAGGCAATGAGGTAACTTCTCTATCTACACTTCCTTAAGAAACTACTACTCTATTTGCACTTCCTGCACTTCCTCAAGAAACTATTTCTAACTCCCATGATGCTAGCGACAATAGTCTTCCCATTGCTATTCGGAAAGGCACAAGAAAATGCACCCAATATCCATTATATCCATTATCCCACTCTGTGTCATATGAGAAGCTATCACATAGTCACAAAACCTTTCTTACACATCTGAACACCATAACCATTCCCAAAACCGTGCTTGAGGCCTTAGGTCATAAGGAATGGAGAGATGCTATGAGGGTTGAAATGGAAGCTCTTGAGAAAAATAAAACTTGGGAACTAGTGGAACCACCAAAAGGAAGAGTCTAGTAGGATGTAAATGGGTCTTCACTGTTAAGTATAAGGGTAGATGGATCTCTTAAGAGATATAAGGCTAGGTTGGTAGCCAAGGGATATACTTAAACTTATGGAGTTGATTATCTAGAAACCTTTGCCACAGTTGCAAAAATGAACATTGTGAGAATACTGTTATCTCTGGCTGCTAATCTTGGGTGGAGTTTGCAGCAATTTGATGTCAAGAACGCCTTCCTACATGGCGACCTTAAAGAAACCTACATGGAAATTCCTTCTGGCTTTGGTTCAGATCTAGAAGGAAAAAAAGTATGTAGATTGAAGAAAGCTTTATATGGTCTAAAACAGTCACCTTGGGCTTGGTTTGGGCGATTCGCTAAAGTTATGTTAGCAATGGGATATAAACAAAGCCAAGGAGACCATACTCTGTTTGTTAAGCACTCGGTGTCAGGGGGAGTAACTACCTTGTTGGTATATGTGGATGATATTGTAGTAATTGGAAATGATATGGAAGGAAAAGAAGCCTTAAGGAGGTGTTTGATCAAAGAGCTTGAAATAAAAGAACTTGGTAGGTTGAAATACTTTCTTGGTATTGAAGTTGCTCACTCATGGCATGGAATCTTTATTTCACAACAGAAATATGTGATGGATTTACTGAAGGAATGGGAAAGCTGGGGTGCAAACCTGCTGAGACTCCTATAGAATTCAACCACAGACTCGGAGAAGCACCTGAGGATGCCACAATTGAGAAAAGTGCCTATCAAAGACTGGTAGGAAGACTAATCTACTTGTCACACACAAGACCTGACATTGCCTATGCAGTTAGTGTTGTAAGTCAATTTATGCTCAACCCCAAGGAGGTGCATCTTCAAGCCATAAACAGGATCTTGCAGTTCCTCAAGGGAACTCTGGGGAAAGGAATTCTGTTCAAGAAAGGAGAAAAATTGACTCTTGAAGCCTACACGGATGCTGACTATGCACGGTCTCCAGTTGACCGAAGATCAACATCAGGTTATTGTACTTTCTTGGTGGCAACCTTGTGACGTGGAGAAGTAAGAAACAGAGTGTTGTAGCAAGGTCTAGTGCAGAGGCTGAATTTAGAGCAATGGCTCTAGGGATTTGTGAAATATTGTGGCTCAAGATCATTCTAGAAGATTTAAAGATAGAATGGGAGACACCAATGAGACCCTACTGCGACAACAAGTCAGCCATCAACATAGCACATAATCTTGTACAACATGACCACACCAAACATGTGGAAGTTGATAGGCACTTCATAAAGGAAAAGCTAGACAGTGGTATGATTTGTATTCATTTCATTTCTACTGAAGGACAACTTGCGGATGTGCTGACCAAGGGAATAACTGGTGTGATATTTCAAAAGATGATTAGCAAGCTTAGAATGGATAACATCCGTTCACCAGCTTGAGGGGGAGTGTGGGAAAACACGGTTTCTTCTTAATAACGAAACCGTGTGTGTAGTAACTAGGAAATTAGGGAATCATTGTATTTATGGTAAATTGTTATGATTTATTTAGGGGATTTTTTTGTAAAGGTTATGTCAATCCCTTAATTGTGGGGATTTAAGTTAGGACAATTTCCTATCTTAGTTAGTCTCCCTAGTGTATGAATTCAGAAACTGTATAGCATATTTTCATTGTGAATGAGAATAATTTTTTCTCCAATTCTTCACAATTTTATTTACAACTAGGAAGAAAAGGAAAGAAAGAGAAAACAACAAAACTCACAACCCACAAATAGATACCCAATTACCCCTTATAACGAACAAAGGCACACCTTTAAATGCCTTAGTAACTGAAGCTCAAAAAGAAGCTAAAAAATAAACTTTATCCAATGAGCCATCAAGATTAGGAAATCTGTTTTAAAAAATTCTTGCAATTCCTTTCTGTTCAAATCACCTAGAAAATGGCCATCACTATACGTCCCTATAAAACGATTCCTCTCTTAAAATGCCCCAAAACCTGAAACTCAATATCCATCATCTTTGAATAGTAGAAAGGAGCAACCCAACACATCTGTAAGCAGAAACACGTTATGCCATAAAAGTCTAGCTATGTGGCAATGCAAAATTAAATGGTCTATACTTTCACCATTCCTACAACACATTATACGCCACTCAGGAGAAAGATATATACCGGGCCTCATTCTCTGAAGTAAGTCATTGGTATTAATTTTATGCACCGTTGACCAATCAATACTTGAACTTTTAGGGGCACTCTAGCTTTCCCAATAAATTTAGATGGAGAAAATGGAGGTAAAGAAGAATGTTCACTCCATTAATCAAAGTAGGACTTAAGAAACCCCAAGAATGTAAAGACCACCTTCTTCTATCTTGCACCATAGTTCCTCAAATGACACACCCTCAAGAATTGGAAGTAAAGAGGCAAGTTCCTTAATTCCCTATCATTAAGATTTTTGAAGAAATGAAATTCCAACTTAGCAGAAAGGAAAAGGAGACCGCGAAATGAGTAATGAGAGCATCATGAAGAAGAGACAGAAAACAATCTTGGTAAATAAGAAGCAAATGCCAACTCTCCCCTCCACACATCCTCCCAAAATCTAATTCTCTTCTCATTACCAACAACACAGGACACAAACAAACAAAATGAGGTGCACCTTGAGAAACTCCTTTCCAAGGACATGAAGCGATGACAACCTATGCACAGTAGCATTCTAACCAATATATATATATATATATATATATTTGGACCCATACTTGCTTTTTATGACTTTGTGCCAAAGAGAGTTAGATCCAAATGGAAACCTCTATAGCCATTTTCCAATTAGAGCCATATTCTTATTAATAATGTTACCCACAACAAGACCACCCTTAGGCTTGTATCGAGAGACAATATCCCAACTAACATAACTTTAGCTTCTTCCCCTCTCCCAGCACTTCCACAAGAAATTTGTTATCATCTGTTCTATTTTCTAGCCACCCCTGTAGGTATTCTACACAGAGAGAGAAAATAAACAACAATGCTTGACAGAACAACTTAAACAAGAGTCATCTCTCCTACTAGACACGAAAGACCTCTTCCAAGCAGCTAATATTTTCCCAAATTCTCTCTAATACCATCCACTTTAATTTGGTCCCATCTATGGGACACCACTCTAAACCCTCAACGTTTAGTCTCTCCACTTCCTTAGAAGAATACAATTTTGAAAAAAAGCACTAACTTTATGTGCAATACTACTTTCATTTTCCACCAAAACTCCCTCTCCAATTTCAATTCTCTTAATAAAACTCCTATTTCTATTACCAATAGCAACTTTATGGAAAAGCTTGGTATGTATATTACCCTCTTTAACCCACTTGACTTTTGCCTCTGACTCCAAAAACCTCTTCTCTAAACACCACTTCTTCAAACCTACATTTGAGCTCCCTCCTCTCCATGCTTAACTCCTCACTAATAGAATCACTCTCTTCTAAAGAATTGATTTTTTCAATCCTTTTCAAAATCTAGTTTTTAACCTCTCTCAAATTTCCTAACACCTCTCTCTATTCCACACTTTCAGTTTCAACTTCACCCATCCTATTTTTTTTTATAAATTTAAAACCTCCCCACCCATGAATCAGAGCCTCACTCCACCATTTCTTAAAAAGTTTATGTAAAAACAAGGTGTTCGAGCCACATATTGTTAAACTTGAGAGGGGAAGGACCCCATTTAAATGGACAACTCTCTATTATCATTGGGTTATGATCAGACACAACCAAGAAAAACTTCTTGCCTTACATTAGGAAACCTCTTTTCCCACTCGTTTGAAAAAAGAAACCTATCTAACCTACAACAAACTGCTCACTCCCTTCCATTAGACCATGTAAACTTAGCATTAAGAGAGGGGATCGATCAAACAACTTTCCCAAATGAAAGAAACAAAATCTCTCATACTTCTTGTGGTCCTCTAAAGTTTTTCTGACACTATTGTTATGCCATTAAAATCTCCACTGACTCCCAAAAAGGGCTACACAACTCCATCAAACAAAACACTTCCTTCCAAAACTCTTTTATACTTCTAGGATCATTGAGATTATATACCCTAGTCAACCACCAAACCTTACCATCTAGACTTCTACACCTAATTGAAATCGAAATAACCACCAATCACCACCTCTTCTACCTTCGCTACTTTTCATTCCATAAAACATGAACACCACCCACCCAATTCAAAGAGGGTAAAGAAGCCCGATCCTTATAACTAGACCCCACAAACTCTTAACACATTTTCTATCCGCCATTTCTAATTCACTTTCTTGAAGAATCACAATATATGGACTTTTCTTTTTCAACATTTCTTTAACGACACTTCTCTTCTTCCCATCCCTTAAATCTCTAATATTCCAGCTAACAGTCTTTGTTAAGAAACCATCCTATCCCCCAATTTCTTCCACCCAAACCTTTCTCATAATTAACCCCAAAATTTACATTCTTTAGGTCTCTGATTCCTCTACTCATAGTCTCATAGTACTATCTTTTCTATTACTCACCTTACTACCATTCCGGCCACCCTTACCAACCCTAACAGTGCTACTTTCCCTTACCAAGAACAAATTTATTTTTGCTAAAAACTCTTTTAATTGCACCCAACCATCCTCATTTAAAGAGAATGTACAACCTCACTCAACCTCCTTCCACTGCTTATTGTCATAAGAAAATTAATATCTCACACCTACTCTATTACCCTCACCTTGCTCATAATATGCAACATTATTAACCTGGAATTTCAGCTCTAATTAAGAATGATTATTTAGATTCGTATGATTAACTTCTATGTTTTAGAGTCTTTAGACAACTAGTACTCAAATTCGGTATAGAATTATATGCAAAATGTCCAAAGATCTAACATGATTAATAGGATTACCCACCCCATCCCCTAAAGAAAAACCTTCCCTATTTTTAGAGTGAAGAGCATTAATAGGAGCAGAAACTCCTATTGCATCCATACCCAACTGCCCAACTACCCCTTTTCGCCCAATTTTTCTTGTTTTAGTTTCGTGAAAATCATCCTATCCTCACCCCTTTTTTCGAAATCATCGATTGTCTCCTCACCTTGTTCCCTATTATGCAAAACCTTGGCAAACACATTCGAAGTAGATGAGATTGATCGAACTTTGAACCTCGATCCTCCTCGAGATCCAAGCATTCTTCGCCCCCTCCCTTAATCTCGCCATCGAATGCCCCAAAATCGGGCTTGTGACAAAAAGCTGAAGAGAAATCCTTTGTATTGGGTTTAGATAAACTTACCCTCTCACAAAAGCTCTTACTCCTCCTAAAAATAGGCCCATTTGAACTGGGCCTCTAATGAAGTACTTATTTCACCACACTACCAACGCAGGACCCAAAATCCATCCGTTTTAACTCGTCCTTTTAAAGCCTCCTTATAGGATGGTCTCATGAGTGACCCAAAGAATTTAGGCCCAAGTGTCCTTTTTTTTTTTTTATATATATTTATTATTATTCTATATACTCACCCCTTTAAGCCCATTATAATACCCTACTATAGCCAGCCCACCGTCCTTGTCCCCTCTACTTGACCCAACTGAACAATCCATACTCCCCTTCCTCACATTCCTTTGGGATTCAGAGCCAATCCAATCTCCAGGACGCCCAATACGTATTCTTTACCCTTATTCTTAACTTGTTCACTTGTTGCCACCTCCTCATAAATATTGTTTATATCCTGCCAAAACTTCCATGAACCTCAAATCCCTTTTCCCAAAAGCATCATTTACTATAAATTTATAAAATTTGAAATTTCCTTTCCATTAATGATAGCCTATGACTGACTAGTATTGCCATTAGAGGAATACAAATTTTCATCCACCCTTTCCTTATCAATGCCACCTGTCCTATCTTGTTCAACTTTTTTCACCAGTGCATGCTTTTTCTGTACCCCGCCCTGCAACTTCACTCTATTCCTTCACCCTGCAACTTCCCTTACCGTTGGATTTATTTCAAAGACTAGGATTAAGTGGGTCGATATAAGTTATATCAAGAGACATCTTGTCCTCTTCTTTATTAATAAAATTTTTATTGCCTATTAGGGAAAAAAAGGGTTATATCAAGACATCCTTGTAAGAACAGAACTGATAGAAGTAATACACACACATTTGTCTGGGCAGGACAACCAAATTCCAATCCCTTTCCATACCTGATATGGGTTGGGAGCCTGGGATGTGATATCCCATCCCTGCCCCTACTTTGTTTGCATGTGGACCACACCTGTCCCAATAGGGCTGGGGTGTGGTTAGGCGGGTTACCCAAGTTACTCATCCTATTGCCATCTCTGCAATTAATAGTTGCCTTTGATCCTACCTTTTTATTAAATTTTGATTCATGCTTGATTCGGTAATGAATTTTTTTTCTCCTTTCAGATTCGCTGTTTCTGTGACATCTTACGTATTCGATGGGAGTCCACTCGTAATCGCACAAAGGAGCGTGCTTTGCTCATGATGGATAAACTGGTATAAAATGCATCTCTGTTATCTTGTCATTGTGTTCTCAAAATGGCCAGATTTTCAGGGTCTATACTTTTACTTTCATATGAATATGTGAATTATATTATATATTTATTTATATTTTGAGTTTGTAGTCTTTTTCTTACCATTTGTGAGTGATATTATTGCTTTGAATTTGATGGTTTCATGTCAAGTTATATTTTATTTTCATTTGGTAGGGAAGGAATAAGCTAAAGACAAACACACTTGAGAAGCAAGCTTCCCTTGCGTTATCCACAACAAGCTTTCTAACATAGATAAGCAAACACTCATGCCCAAGTTGATTAAGGCTCTCATGACCTTCACTCACTGGATCATTAACAACTTATTTCCTTTTCAACAGTGTTTGCTTTTACTTGATCAAATCTTTGTAACAAAGCTTCAATATCTCTCAATGAATTGGAGATCCTCCATCAAACTCCTCTTCATTGAACACAATTAATTGTCTTGGAACCTCCTTCAACCAACTTTCTGCAACTTTTTTTATTTTATTTTATCTTAGTTTAATATATCCATAGTAACACCCTATCTCACAGCCTTCTAATGTAAATCGAAAATCAAATCAACAAGAATCAAAGAGAAATGTCATTAAGAACAATGCTGGAATTACAAGAAAATGCTGTAAAACAGCAAGTTTAGAGGGCAAATGCTCTGTTATAGATCTGTCCAGATCTTAAAATCAACAAATATCATCTCAAAACGGAATTTTCTAGCTACTAGATAGGTATTTTCTAACAATCTAACAACTCATAACAACTTGTAAGTTGTAACTAACTCTCTAACAAATAATATGAGACATACTAAAGCCACATGGTTGTTACAAGAAGTAAATGCAAACATACTAACATTTCTTCTAACTTCAAAACTACTTATACCTGCATCACCTTCCATCATGGTGCTTTTTCCTAGGTTACTTGCTGCTTCTACTGTAGGCTTTCTGTCTTGATTTTTGATCATAAACCTTGCTGCAGCATTGTGTTCAACTAGATATGTCCAATTCAATTTGAATTTTGGACCTGTGGGTTGCTTCCACTCTATACACTTGAGCTACTTTGCTTTCTGTCAACTCATATCATTGTTCTTTTGAGTTGCAGTCAAGAAAGTAGAGTTAGCAACTTAAATATTCATAATATTAACAGTGTTCTGTTGGCTTTGTCAACTGGTCCCATAGGAATATTATCGTGTTAATTATTGGCTAATTCACTTGTTGAATTTTGAAGTATTATCCTTCTAGTTTCTTCTTTAGACTCTTAAGACACGTTCTGCGATCCCTCTTCAGATACTCCCTCTAATGATAGTAGTAACACTCATTTTCTTTACTTACCTTAGGCTTTTTTATTTTTATTTTTAATTAATTAATTTAATTTTTTAATTTTTTATTTTTGATAATCAACAAAATATTTTATTAAAAAAGAAAAAGAAAAAGAAGAATACAAGTGAGGACTGAGGACAAGATGTCCTTCAAGAAAAATACAACAAAAAAATAGAACTCAACTCAAGCCTCAAACACTGCACTTTAATTTCCCCTAATGACAAAATAAAGGCACCCCAAAAAATTCCTTAGAGACTAATGCCTATAAAAAAGCAAAATGAGAAACCCAATCCCATAAAATGTCCACACATACTCTCCCAAAATAACTCTTGAATTTCACTAAAATTATATAATCAAGAACATAACACAGTAGCCCTCTTACTGCCACCTAAATCTAGAAAACCAAACTCCACCATCTGCACATGAGGAGACTCCCATGACATATCCACTGATCGGAAAAAAGAATGCCATAGTGCTAAAGCAATGAGGTACTGCAAAATAAGTTATTCGTACTCTCATCCCTTCTCTTACACAACACACATCCTTGGAGGGATAAACACATCCTAGGCCTCGTCTTTTGAATCACATCATTTGTATTAATCTTCTTATTAGTCAAGGATCAAAAACTTGTACCTTTATAGGCACTTTTGCTTTCCAAATAAACGTGAAGGGTCTAAAAACCGGGTGTTCATACATAGGACTTAGGGCTCGACCCCATGCCACGAGGGCTCGCCACGACCTCAAGGTCGACCTCGCCACGACCTCATGCCCACGGTCGGTCTCATACTCATGGTCGACTCCATGCTCATGGTCGACCTTGCTCACTATTCCAACTCCAGGATCGACCTCATGCTCATGCTACCCCCTACTCGACCTCATGGTCGACTTTGTCTACCATTGCAAGCTCTATGGTCGACCCTGTTACACGGGTTACCTCCTACTCGACCTCGCGGTCGACGTTGTCCTACAAGGGCGACATCACATTGGTGCTTCACCTTCTTGTCGACCCTACTATAGGGGCACCTCACATTCAATCCCATCGAGTCAACCTCACGGTTGACTTTGGCTATATTATAACTAAGCTATCTACAGTCGACTCCGAGGTAGACTTTACAAAACCAACGACCTCAATCATTTTCCTTTGTCAATGACTTCCCATCTTGACAAAGATGCCCACCTCTGGGTAGATGCCCCAATGGTTGGGATGCCTATGTTCATGGATGCCTACTCTCCGGGGTAGAAGTTAGAGGCGTGCATACCATCCTTGGCCCCTCAAAATGACAAACCCAAACGATCAAGTTTGCTAGGATCGATGGCAAGATCCCCAGGGGTTCAACCTTGAGCTTGGTATTTGGAAAGCAATGAGACTAGGTCGACCAAGAGTTGAGGTCGACCTACCACACTTCACGGGGTTAAGAGGGAGAATGAGGATTCGAGGGCAGGACAAGAGGCTCGTCAAGGCGGAGGGTCACTCCCTCCCCCCCCAAGGTCAAGGACCAAGGGGAGGTCGACCTCCGTTTTGGCATTCTCAAGGAATGAGTGAGGATAACGTTGTCTCCAGACACATGGTGAATGCAACACAATTCCATTAACCTGTCGCATTGGTAAGCGTGCTTATGCATGCACCCGACACTATCATGCCTGCACCATATATGGCTCAGATCCTTTGTGACTCAAGTCCTGAACCTTTGACCTCGAGCAACTCGCCCCTAACTTAGGTGAAAGGGACAGCTCAAGGGGATAGGAGTGGCATGCATGCATGCATGCAAGTAGCATTAGAGTGCAGTGCTCTAGTACTGGCTCAACCCTGACCCCCCTAGCTGTACATCACCTTTTGTCGCTCTATAAAAGAATGATTCCAAGAAGAAAACAACAAGCTTTCACTTTACTCACCTACCCTAACCTAAAAGGCTGCTGCTGCATTTACTCAAGCTAGCTCCCTCTCTAGAGGTAGCAATATCCCCTTTAGGAAAGGGGCAAGGTCGACCCAGGTCACCTTCAACATTTGCCTTGGTTCCTTCCGAAGTCCTTGAGAAGCTCTTGTCCCCCCTATCTCCCGGTTCTCTCTCTTCCCCACGTCATAACCTCACGTGGCCAACCTCCAGGTCAGCAAGCATTCTCAGTTTTTACTATAAACACCAGGATAGAAGGATCATCAATCAAAGTGTCAAAGAAAGAATTACAAAAAAAATCTCCAAAGAATGCAATGGCCATCTCCTTTTATCATGAATATGAGGTCTAATAACAATGCCATCCAAGAAGCAAACTCAATAGCTTCTCTATCTTTATGATTTCAAGGAAAAGGAAAATCCCACTCAAAGGAGAAGAAAAATTCACATTAAAAGAAATGATAAGGACTCCATGAGCATGAGTTAAAGAAAAGAATCTAGGAAATAACTCAGAAAGAGTGCAATCCTCACACCAAACATCCTCCCAAAACCTAACTTTACAGTGAAACAAAGGTAAAACTTGAGAAATTGCCTTCCACGGACAACAGGTAGAGGCTGAATTTCTCACAATATCCTCCCACCCATTTCCTAGCAACCCATACTCATAATCACGTTGTGCCATAAAGAGTAAGACTCTAAAGGAAACTTCTATAGCCATTTCCCCTATAAGAGCAATTTTCCCTTTATCATTCATCCGTTGATCTCACATTCTGTTGCGCAATCTATTATTCACAATTTTCATGGCTTAAAATGCCCTTCTAAAGAATTGGTAGAATAAGTGCTAACGCCATGATGCGATGAGACTTGGGAGTGGACTGTCGGGAGTTGGGAGGTGTGGGCAAGTGGTTTCTATGACCTGTTAGAAAGAGCTACTTAAAATTTTAGGGAGGGTAAACCTTTGTCTCTGCCAATGCAACCTAACTTACCTAACACCATTGAAGTTTCTTGCCACACACCAAGGTACCTTCCAAGTATTCTGGATAGTCTCCAGTTCTTCCCAAAGGGTGCTTCTCTCCTTGTCCATGTTTGGGCCATACGCCCCAGAACGCACCCAAACCCATCGCGTGGCTGCCTTCCTAAATAGGTGTGATACTGAATGCCTACACACTCTTTCATCGATCTTTGAACGCAGCTTGTTGTCCCATGGAAGAATCACACCTTCCGTTGTTCTCCTTGCACCCAGCCCAAACCACCTTGAATTCCACTTTGTATGACACGTCATATAGCGTAGCGATAATTGATATGTTGTGATGCAAAGCTTCTGGAAATGTGTTGTTTTGATTCTTTTAAGCAGAAAATGAAATCTCTTGTTAATGCAATCGATATATTTGTTGGCTCGTGACCTAATTTGTAAAAGACCTAACAAATGCCATATCAATATTTATTATTGTTATCATTCTTTATCATTATAGTTCTTTTATTCAAATTTGTAATTTATTTAATCCAGCGCAGTGCACTTTATTGTTTACTTTTGCTTTCATTTCTTATTTATTTATATGTCTGCTCTGATTGAACCCAACTTTTTACTCAGTTTAGAGGAGACTGGGCTCAATTTTGGTCCAAGAGCGGTTGCTTCATTGCGACATATATTCAAGATGAATATGATTTTTCCTAATTTCTTTTTTCAAAATCATTTCCTTTTGTTTTTCAATAGATTTTCATAGGGAAACCTGTAGCTTAGTAGTCTGTTCTTGAATTGTTCAATGGCTATGAATCAAAATGCTTCAGCCCCCATCCCACCTCTCACCCCAAGAAGAAAAGGTAGTGACACTGGATGTCTGAATTTCTTGGAATTGTTCTTCATTACCTCATACCTTGTTGGAAGATTAAATGTTGGCCAAATGACCATTGTTATCTGATGAGAAATATTGGTGTTATAAGTGTCCAAAGGATTGAACATTGCTTTGATCTCTGCCTTATCACTTCACAAGATAAATTGTTTAAGTTCTGTCCAAGGAATTAAATATCAGTATCGATGGATATATCGATGGTCCCAAAACACGGATATATCGATCGGATTGGAAATATCGATATCGATTCAAAGATATGACGGATATTATTAGTTAAGTACGGATATTTTCAGTGAAACTCTGAAAACATTATTTTATATAGTAATGCACCATTAAGAATCAAAACATTGCGATTTAAATGTATACAAGACAAGTTTGTGTTGTAGAGGGTACAATAAAGCGCACCGCGCTGGATTAAATAAATTACAAATTTGAATAAAATTTTCATTGGAATGTCACATAACATTTAAAAATGTATAATATAATAGTGAGTGTGCATGAAAATACTTAATTCCTTACTAGATCATTTACTTAGTTTGTTTTCTATTAAGTAAAAAAATTACTTAGTGTTTAGAATAGTATACATATATACCTAAAAAAATAGGTCCCTCACATTATTTATTTATTTATTTCATTCATAACTAACTCACATTTTTTATAGCAAAAAATCCAATTTTAAAAAATCCAATTTTATACCATAAGGTCCCTAAGATTTCTAAATTTCTGTCTATTTCTTATGTTAAAATTTTTTGGGCGGAATAGTATTAAATATTTATGTTAGGGACTTATGGGTGTGTAACCCAATTTTTTTTTTTTTTTAAATATAATAATAAAATTTAAAAATATTACATACGTATGTATATATTTATATATATCTTAGACATCTAATATTTAAAATATAGATCTATATAATTTTTTGTTAAGAGACTTTGGATCTAAATTATAAATAAAATATATTATAAATATGCACTCAAAATGTGTTATAATTTATATATAAAATAATATGACAAATAACATATAAATTTTTTATTAAACCCTTTGGTTTGCCATTTCGTGGGTTTGCAAACTTTGCCCCTTTCCCGAAAGTGCTAGAAGAATCAGCACCACCCACCAAGAGGCGTGAGAGAAGAGGCCAAGAGAAGCTGTGCTGCCGCCGAGCACACCTCAGGCCAACACTGCCGGCGCCGGAAAGGATGATTCCTTAGCAGTCAGCTGTTAGCACCGTGACGCACACTCCATCTCTTTGTTCTCGTTTCGTCAGTCTGCCAATCGCTCGACAAAGAAGAAGAAGAGGAGGAGGAGGAGGAGGAGAGATGCGTACCAGCAGTAGTACTAGTGTGCTAGAGTAGTGGCCATGTGCATACCTATCGCTGATATATTGGGCAAGTCCAGCGATTTTTTGTGTTTTTCTTCATTATTTTTCACGATTTGATACATGCAACGATATATCCACCGATATTACCTATATCCACCGATATTATGTGAAAAAGCTATGCCAACTCTATTTTGTATCGAACCCTACTGATACACGGATATATCGCCGGTATATCAGCGATATATTCGATAGTTAATTCCTTGGTTCTGTCCTAGTTTAGTCTGTAAGCCATCTTGTTTACCTGTCTTAGTATTTTGAAAGTCATCGTCTACTTAATGTGTAGTTGTTTAACAATGTATCTCATATAAATGTATGATAATATCTCAGGTCCAGGGTGTCCATGAACCTTCTCCTGGAGTGGCACAAAGGATTCAGATTTGTTATGGGGTTTCTATCCCTACTATTTCTGCACTACGGAAGTATAACTATTTCGTTCATTGTCTTCATAATTCTGATATCCACCATATCATATTTTAGCAGAGATTATTTTTTATTTAGTTCTGCCATGGTCATGTCTATTATCCTCGCTCTATTCCCCTGTGTTGTGTCTTACGCATATTTCTTTTCTTTTTGTGGAATTGATTAACTAATTCTTTATCTTTCTTCCTTTTTCCCCTTTTAGAGAATATGGTGAAATTTTAGTGAGTTGTGGTTTGGTAGGGGAGGCAGTTAAGATTTTTGAGGATCTAGAGTTATGGGATAATCTAATATACTGCTACTGGTATGGTAACACTCGATGGCCTACATCTAAAGCATTTAATTTCTGTGCATTAAATTTTTTAGTTTCATCCTTGTTACCAATGGGATTCATATCTTAATTAATGTGAAAACAGCCTGTTAGAGAAGAAAGCAGCAGCAGTTGAACTCATTAAGACACGGCTGTCCGAAACGCCCAGTGACCCAAGGTTATGGTACGTAAGTTAGCTTGATTTGTTTATTTTCTGTCTCCATTTACTTGAATTTTATATCAGCTAACGCAATCAAAGTATACATGTCTATTTCATAAAGTTGAAATTGTTAAAATGTATACACTTTATGACTTTATTTTTGATTTGAGGTAGATAACTTTTAAACTAACTAACATGCTCTTACTATATTGGTTTGAGTGCTGTGAAGTTGAATGAAGTGTCTTATAGTCAAGTGTAAATAATGAAGTTGTTCTGTGAATCCAAAATAGGAAGATAATTGTTAAACTCAGATACTGATATTTGGCTGTTTATAAAATCAACCGCAGTATGGTTCTGTTAGGGCCCTATTTCAATGAGCATGATGTAGTGAAATTACATGTTAAATTTATGGTAGTCCTAGTCCTAGCTTTTGTTGGATGATCTTCTACTTTAGACATCAGTAAAGCATCATGTATATATATGTATATTTTTAATTAAAAAAAAAGAACCGAAAAAATGAAAGAACTTCTGGTCGATGTGATGGAGATCAATGGCAATATTCAAAGGTATACAAAAAATTGCATGAAGCCTTAATACTAAGGCCTAAAGTTTTATATGATGTTGTTAAGATGGTGTCAAGATTAATTTATATTGAGTTTTATACTTCTTACCCAACTCAACAAAGTTCTAATTCCAACTACATGGAGTTGGCTACATGGATTTTTTTTTCTCCCTCCATATAGCTTTATCAAGAGTTGTATCTTCTGTTAAATCCCTGACACACACCAGAGGAAAAAACAGCGAAAACATCAAAACCTTATTATTATTATTTTTTAATTGTTTATTATTATTCTTTATGGTGCCTTAGAGAGGTAGAAGATCAACTCATTTTGATAACAAACAATTTTGAGTCTGTAAAGAGAGAGGAGGGGGTGGAGGGGATCCTTACAAATTAAACCAGATAAACTTGTTATCTTTTCTTTCCCTCAGTTTTCCTGGTAACCAAAAGGTGCTTAAAATTTGTTCTCCAGCTTTTAAGATTTTGGCTACTTGTGAGTTACTTCAGGAAGAGCATAGGCATGACCCCCAACAGTGAAAGTGATAATAATATGTCACATTCTGCTTGAGAATTCATGGTGCAGATTTAGCTGTCCTTTCACCATTTGTTCCTATACTCTTCTTGGCATCTCCATGCCTACACATCTTTGTCTTCCTCCATGCCATTTGGTTGTGATGGAGTCTTTTATATTCTGATAGAAGCAGAACTTCTAATGGGTTCTTTAAACTTCTGTGGCTTCTAACTTTTTTAAACATTTTTCCTTGGGTTACATATACATTTTATTTTATTTTTAATTTTTGTATTTCTTGAAGCTCTATTTCAATGTGGATCATTCTGAGGCTCCTTTTATTTACCCTCCCTTTTTGTAGTCTCCATGCATGCAATGCTGCATGTAAGTAATCATCTGCTTAGCTTTTAGTCTATTTTTTTTTTTTTTTATATGAAAATCAGAATTAATAAAAAAAGCTGAATTTTCATTTATATCATGTATTTGACTTTTACAAAAATATTATCTCAAGGTGTTCATTGGGTGATACTACAAATGATGATTCCTGCTATGAAAAAGCTCTGGAAGTTTCAAACAATAGGTCTGCTCGAGCTAAGGTAATTTCATTACTTATAATCAACCAGCAACTAGCATGTTTTTATGTTGATTTTATGTTATGACTACCTTTTTTTCTGGGCAGCGATCTCTTGCTCGTAGTGCATACAATAGGGGGGACTATGAAGCATCTTTAATCCTGTGGTATGTTGCTCTGAAGTCTTTTTTTCATTGATTTATTTTTCTGTTTCTATAATTTAGTCACTTTGATAATCTCTGGTGGATCATAATTAATTTGGATGTACAATGTTTTTCCATTTATTACTTCCCAGGGAGTCTGCGATGGCCTTGAATTCTTTGTATCCGGATGGTTGGTTTGCACTTGGTTCCGCTGCATTAAAGGTAATCTATGTGTTTTGCATTATGTTGATTCTCTATTTATCAGTTTTCTGCTACAATATTATTGTATGTGTTTAAAATTATTGTTACTTATAAAGATTTTTTTTAAAAAAATTCCTTGTATGGTCTTTGTATACTATTTTATGGTTTTTAAAACTTATAGCTGAAAAATAATACAGGCTAGGGATATCGAGAAGGCATTGGATGGGTTTACTCGTGCTGTTCAACTTGATCCTGAAAATGGGGAGGCTTGGAATAATATTGCTTGTTTGTATGTTAGCTTCACTTTATGTTGTCTTACACTTCGTCCATTCCTTGCATTATTTTATTTTATTTATTTATTTTTTACCTGAAAGATTTACAGTAGATTAGAAGAAGTAGTCTAAATATTGTGTTGTATCCAAAAAATTTTGAACTCATTCAAGGCCATTCTTAAAATTTCAACCTAGCAATAAGACACCTTCAGGATCTTAGATGGGGGCTTTTTCATGTGTGGTTCACCCCTATCTTTGACTTTCTTTCGCAATTTTTTTTTTTTTTTTTTTTTTTAAGTTGTTATAGATTCATACTATCTTAATATAGCAAATGATTAGTAGATCGCCAAAATATTTAGGAATTGGAAGATATTATTATTCTTATTGTTGTTGTTGTTGTTGTTGTTATTATTATTTATTTATTTATTTATACTCTCAACTCAACAAGACACTTTTAAGTTCCATATCACCATGTCAGAAAATGTCACTTGTGATATGAAAATCTAGCACGTGTGGCATATGTTGCTTTACTGCATCTCATTGCTTATGAGAATCCTAAACTTAAGGACTTCTTGTCCTTTCGTTTAATTCCTTTTCCATGATTAATATACTTGTTGCTAATCACAGAAAAAAAAAAAAAATAAAAAAAAAAAAATAAACTTAAAACATGAAATCTTTATTCCTGATAAGGACTAAGAATGTCACAGTAAAGCAACACCAATTCACTCGAGCGAAACCCAATAATTGGGAGTAGTTGGGAAAAAGGAAGAAGAGCTAAATTAGTGCTTTCAATACCTATTAGGGGATGAAAAAACCATTGCAGACCTTTCGAACCAGCTTCAACAAACAGACCTACTCTCCCACTGTTTTTTAAGGTACAGAGTTAACCCATTATGGTAAAAACCCCTCTCCTGCTTAGAACCAGTTGCCATGCTCTTTACTACTTTTTCTTTACTCAAAATAGTAGATTGGCTATGAAAATTTCAAGATGGCTCCCAACTCCCGAGGGATTCTAGAAAATTTAAATGAGGGTTCACCTGGATGTGGCAAACCAGAAAGTGTCTTCTTTTTCTTGAGAAGATAAATTTTGATTTTGACCTTGTGCTTTGGGACTTGTGAGATAAATGGTAACTTTCACTTTTATGATAAAAAATGCAATGGTAATAACTAGGAATTTTTTGTTAAAAATTTTTGGAAAAGGAAGGGGTATTGGGCAGCGTTAAAAGCTTTTTCATTAGCGAAATCTCTTTCTACCGGGAATTCAAAAAGTTTTTTTGTGCCGACAAATACAAATAAATAATCAAATGTTCTGAATTGGACTGACTTGAAAAGTGGAATAATTTCGTTTATAATATAAAAATTTCCATTCTCTAATGTTTTGAACCGATCAATATGAAATGGAACTCTCTTCGCTCTTATGGTATGTGAAATAAGAATTCTTCTGTCTACTGAATTCTAATTTTTTTTTTTTTTTCAAACAAAAAAAATAAAATAAACAGAAGATACAAAGTTTCGCCTTTCTTTTTAGTATGTTTTATCATTTCCAGGATGGGGAGAGAAGGGAGTTACTCTTATCCTTTTTTAAAGTTTTTATCTGTTGTATATTTACATGTAAACAAACACCTGTCTTAACATCACATTAGAAGAGTTATATTAAGAGCTATGTTAATTGCAATTGAATTGACTTTATGGTGAATAATTATGGGCCATGTAAAATTCATGTGGCATTTGTCATGAATCTCACGATTCACGAAGGAGAGAATGTTTCGGTGGGTGATTGCCATTTATATTCTTCTAGCAAGGTCTAGCCGACTGTACCTCATGCAATTTTTTGGAATGTATGGAAAGAAATAAATTGTAGGATTTTTGAAGATTTAGCGCATCCTATAGAGTAGAGTTTTTGGCCCTTTGGTTGTTCTCTACTGAAATATATTTGTTTTTTTGGTCGAAAAAGACCCTGTACAAAAGAAGCTATAGCTGTAAAGTATCCAAAGAAAAGCTGCTACGAGGAGAATTAGAGCCTAAAACAACCGAGTCTTTCCACTCAAATAGCATCCTAGCAAAACTAGATTGTAAAAACAAAATCGACTCCTCCCAAAACATTGTTCTTTTTCTTTCCATTCATAAAGTCCAAAAGATAGCATGTGGTACCATCTTCCAAACAGCAACACATGATTTCTTGCTATTCCTATTCCACCGCCCTTGAAGCAAATGCAGAATTTGATCTAGGCATCAACATTTCAACTCCGAACAAGTTCCATCTGTATACCCATACGGCATGTGCCACTAGACAATGTAAAAGCAAGTGATCCGGCATCTCAACCACTTCCTTACACATCACACATCACACATCACACATCTGTTTGGCATTGCAAAATTTCTTCTTATAAGATTATCAATTGCCAAATACTTAATTCTTTGCAGCTATCTAAACTCGGAGGTATTGCGGAAAATCCCATTCCCTTTTTTATTTCCCCTCCAAAACAGTGCTTCAGAGAAACTTTTGTTTGAAAAGACACCATTTGATTTTCTCCCCCCATATTATTTTATCTTCCCCTTCTCTTTATACTTTGATTGAATAAAGTTTCTAAAAAATGTCTATAGCTCTTTCAAGCTCCCAATCATGACAATTCTTTTCAAAGGTGATGTTCCAATTTAGAGCTTCTCCATTCCATTGCAAACAATCTGCAACCCTAGCTTCCTCCAACATTGCAATCGCAAACAAATTTGGGAAAGCCTCCTTCAGAGATTTTTTATTTTTTATTTTTAAGTAAGCCCATTGGGCTTATAAGCTACACAATGAGGGTAGCCCTCCCATTTCCCTTAAACCCTCCCCACCCTGATGAAGGCGGGATTCGAACCTAGAAAACTTTACCAGCAGGCTAGCCAGCACCCTCCCCATCCTTCAGAGATCTTTCACCGCACCAAACATCGCCCCAAAAACTGACACTCAAGCTCCCACTCTTTGAAACCTCACCTCCTTCAGAAAGTTATCCAATCCATTCATAATTGCTCTCCACAGTCCCACTCCTTAACTCCCTCCCACCATCTTACTCCACCGATCATTATCCTCACTACCGTACTTCCATTTGATGATTCATCTCCATAATGCTTCCTTTCCTACTACAAACCTCCACAACCATTTTCCCAACAATCCTTCATTTCTAATCAATAACGGAGTAAATCCTAATCCCACATTGTTATTAGGAGAGCGCACTCAACTTTAATCCACCAAATGGAATTTTAACTCCTCTCCCATCCCTTCCCATAGAAAGTCTCTTTGCAACTTGTTTTAAAAGGGATTTCCTTCACGGGATAACCAATGAGACACGGCCACGTGGCCCGTTCACAGGTAGGGGACACCCACGACCTTGGCCCTCAGGCAGGGGTTGAGTAGTGGGAAGGCACCCCAGTGATGCACTTGTGACCTCATCCCCGTGTAGGGTCGAGTAGCGAGAAAGTCTTCATGATTTATTTTCCCCCCGTTGAACCCTCCCCCTCGACAGGGATGCCCACCTAGGGGTTGATGCCCCTCCCTCCTCCCTCCTCCCCCCCTATCCCCCCCACCCCCACCCAAATCTCTCTCGGGGATGCCCTTTCAAGGATGCCTACTATAGTGGAAGGCAGGGAGTGCGAGCGACCTCATCTCCCCTTGTCCAAGGTTAAGCGAGGGATAGGTCACCCTTGCTCACCCAAGGTTACAAAGGGGATTAGCATGGCAGCTGGGATGG
Organism: Hamamelis virginiana; assembly: GCA_017140935.1. NCBI lineage: Eukaryota > Viridiplantae > Streptophyta > Magnoliopsida > Saxifragales > Hamamelidaceae > Hamamelis > Hamamelis virginiana. Next base: position 379,014 of record JAESVK010000891.1, on the reverse strand, counting down.
AGGCTAGCCAGGGTGAAGAGACACCCCCACGGTCGATGGAGGGAAGGTTGCCCCTTTGCCTTGCCTTCATTGAGATGACGATCAGGACAACGTGTCCTCAGACACATGGAGGGCATAGCTCATTTCCTTGACTGCAGCTATTGACTCGTAGCATTGGAGACCGTGCATGCATGTGATTCTAAGTTCTAACATGATTCAGAGCTACAACCCCCAAGGTCTCAAGTGCTCACTGATTAGGAAAGTACAACCTATGATTGAGTAAGGGTTAGTCAGCCCATGTTTGCATGCAAGGATGGCAGGGAGTCTAGGGTGCCCTTATTGGATGAGCCTAGTACTCTTTGCTGACCGCATAGCTGTTCCACATTCTGTCCCACTATAAAAGGAGATGCTCCCAAATAGAGAGGGACAAGATTTAATGATTCCTTAACATCAGCAGCATCCACAATAGCTGGTAGAAATTGACTAATTGCACGCCCCCTCCATTCACGATCCAAGGGATAGTTGCCCTTGAAGTAGGGGCCGGGGTCGACAAGAGTCACCCACCCTTAGGTCGTGCCCCTTTTGTCCCATCTCGATCTGTTGTGTTCCCCTTCCATAACCAATCCTCTATCTCTCTCTCTCTCTCTCTCTCTCTCTCTCTCTATATATATATATATATATATATATATATATATATATATATATATATATATATAT
>JAESVK010000891.1:290945-371989 GCA_017140935.1 Hamamelis virginiana | reverse complement strand
CCATCTCACAGATTTATCCCTGTTGAGATGGGAATTTAAAAAATGGGCGGTTTTGCTGTGTAGAATATGCTACATTACATGAACATTTCGTTTAGCTGCGGGTATAGAAGTAGAAATAGAATATGCTAATATTACATGAACATTTCGTTTTAGCCGATCGTGTAGAAGTAGACAATTTCACTACTTCGACAATTTAGCATTTTCTTATGTCTTACAATTTAGGGTTCAGACAGGTGCAACACCTAGACATGTACCCACACTTGACATATGTACTAAATCTGCAGCATGTCACCCATGAGAAAACAAATATGGAAGTTCTAGTATTATCTCTCTCTTTTCTTTTAATCAAATTGCATTGAGTCTTTCTCTGTCTAATTTAGATAGTTCGAAGTGGTGGGGGAGCAGAAATGTGGGGCTTATATGCAAGGTGGCACAAAATCAAAGGAGATCTCGTTATGTGCTCCGAGGCCTTATTAAAGCAAGTTCGATCATACCAGGTAGAACCACAATCAATGAGATAATACATCTCATATTCTTTGCTTTTTTTTTTTTTTTTTTTTCTTATGTCTTTGGTGCTTTTCATATATATATATATATATATATATATATATATATATATATATGAATATGTATATTTTTTCCCCGTGCCCTCTTTCTAAGTACTGGTTATATATCTTAGTATGCTTGCACTTGAAAAAAAAAAAAAAGTTGTGTACACTTTACTGAAAAAGAAGTAGTTTACTGAAAAAGTTGTGTACACTTTGCAAAGTTAATATATCATCTGGTTATCTTATCAAATAAGTAGTTTATTTTTGAACCATTGCAAAGGTGATTTAGCTATTTCTATGGATTTGTTTTCAGCAGTTACAGGGCATGTGCATTGCACGTAGTTTATTCCCACGTATGAAGATAAATTATTTTATTATTGAACCTTGAATTGTGTAGTCTCAGTGGAAAGGAACTTGATAGTACAAAATAATTATTATAGCTATTTTGCAAGTATGCCCTGGTCATAGCTTATATGAACTTAATGTATGTCATAAATGTAGAAAGCTCGACCTGTAAGATTAGCAGCTTGCATATGCTTTGACATACACTTCGAAAGTTTAAGGATCAAAGTAATACAAGGGAGATAGCTAGAGTATTATGACAGTCTGTTTCAGCTTGCAATATCCTTCATAGATGATGGAGATTGAGTTTTGGGTTTTGGGTTCTAAGAGGTAGGGATGGCAACGGGGCGGGGTAGGGAGGGGCGGCGAGTTTTCCACTCTCTCACCCCCGTCCACGCTTATATAATTATTCCACATCCCCGCCCCGTCCCACCATGCCATTAATTCTTTTTTTTTTTTTTTTTTTTCTTTTGTTATTGCTGTTAAAGTTGCTGCATCTACTAATTAGAATCATAAATTATAAAATTTTAAAAATAACAACCAATGACCAATGAATCAATTACAATAAATCAACCCAATGAACATGAAATGAACATAACTTTTTCTTTTGCTAAAGATATGAACATAACTTATACAAAAAAATATGTATCATTAAAGTAAAATAAAATCTTTAAATGTAATAAATAGCCTGGTCATTCAAATAAAATATATCCTTAAGGATAAAAAAGCTAAAAGGTCCGTTCAACTACAATACAGCTACCACTAAAATTAAAAAATCAAAATAATTTAAATGTAGGGTAAATTACAGTTTTCTCCCTTGTACTATTGGTCAAAAACACTTTGGACCCCTGTACTTTAAATTGTGACACATTGACCCCTGTACTTTTAAAATGTGACAGATTGCACCCTTCTGTTAGCTAGCCATTTGTTTATTTGACTGAAAAATGGTGTTAGACATGTTATTTTTTAATACAGTATTTATACTGGATTGCAAATGTGTCTGTAAGCATATTGGTGAAGTTTCATGATTTTTTTCTCAATATATTTTAATTTTAATGAATTATTTTCTCCATACAGTAAATAAAATTCATAATAAATTAAATATATTGAGAAAAATCACAAAACTTCACCAATATGCTTGTAGGCACATTAGCAATGTAGGATAAATACTGCATAAAAAAATAACGTGTCTAACATCATTTTTCAGTCACAAAATGGTGCAAAGTGTCATAAATCATTCCTACAGGGGTCAATGTGTCGCAATTAAAAGTACAAGGATGCAAAGTATTTTTGACCAATTGTACAGGGGAGCAAACGGTAATTTTTCCTTAAATATATCACCATTGCTATTAAAAGAAAAAAAAAAAAAGAAGAAAACTAACAGTACATCTGCTACTAAAGAAGAAATCCAAATTAAGAATAATTAATACATAATTAAATTTATTGATAAATTTATAGGGTTGGAGTATGTATTAATAGGGATGCTATTATGAGATGCACTTTACGCAAAGTTGTGTAAGGTGACCTCAATGAGGCCAAATATAGAGCATATTTTGAAAAATTGACTGTTGGATTGGATATAATTATTATGAATATCATGTTCGCAAAAAATCAAAGTGATCCAACGGTCGATTTATGAAAAAATTGACTAGGAAAAAATGGGGATATTTTGAAGAACAAAAATGTCACAAAATTTCAGTGACGTGTCAGAAACCGACCCTTGGTTTACTGTGATTTTTGGCAAACATGAAATTGATAAGCAGTTCATCTAATCCAACGGTCAGTTTTTTAAAATATGTTTTGCATTTGCCCTATTGAGGTCATCTTACGCAACTTTGCGTAAGGTGCACCTTATAATAGCATCCCCGTGTGTATTAATACATAAGAATAATTAAAAATATTAAAGAGAGACGAGAAAATCAAGTGGAAAACTGGGAGGTATTACTTTAAAAAAAGAAATAAAAGTTTTAAAATACCAAATAGGAAATATAAAGTGAAATAGAACAAATTTTTAAATAAATATATAAAAAATAATCAAAAATGAGAGGAAGAGGAAAAGTTAAGAGGTCTTTAATAATTTAAATTCTATATTATATATAATAAGATATATAAAAAGGTAATTTAGGAATAATATAAAATTATAAGGGTAAAATAGTAAATCTATATAACCGGGAATGGGCATGTTAGGCAGGTCTGGTAAACCGTAAATGGTGCATGGTAATATAAACCCATCCCCGCCCCTGCCCCTAAAGTTTTTCAAAAAACCCGCCCTATAGGGCCATCCCTGCTAAGAAGGCAATCATTTTATGGAGATATGTAGTAATGACCATTTTTTGGGTAATTTGGATAGAAAAGAACACAAGAATTTTGAAGAAAGATTTCTTGGTCGATGGGCTTTGGGATAGAGTTTGTTTTTTGGCTTCTTTTTGGGCTTTAGTCACTAATGAATTTAAGGGTGTGCCTTTGTTTGTTATTAGGGGTAATTGGGTTTCAACTTTCAATTTGTGGGTCTTTAGTTGCTTTTCTTATCTTATTTTCTTTTATTTTTGTTGGTGTATGAAAGTAGGACATCTTACCATTTTTCTTATTTTGGTTTAATAAAGTTGTTGCTTATCCAAAATAAATAATAAATAAATAATACTTGGCAAAAATTAATTTGCATTGTATTGTGGCCTATCCATCTTTTTAAGAGGAACCAAATACACAAACTGACTCTGATAATGACCAAACACCTACTCAAACATGAAAGTAATTTATTGCAAGCCTTAAAATAGAAAATTGAAATGCCTACCATCAGATACAGATAGCAATGGGTTTGAAGTTAGTTCATGGATGGGCAGTGGTCTTTAATAGTTTGTATTATGGGCAGTTAAATTATTGGGATATAGAAGGAAAAGACCTTTAATTTTTTTTATTTCGTGTGGGTGTGTGTGTGGTGGTGTTTTTTTTTTTTTTTTTCTTATTTATTATTATTATTATTATTATTATTATTATTGTGAGAAGGGGTGGGGGGAATCTTTTGAGAAGTATATATAGTGAATGGTTTCTTAAATTATAATTTATAGCGATTTATAAACAACATAATATGGTTAATGAAATGTTTAATCATTTCGTCATTCATTCTCGGGAAAGTATCAAGTTGTGGTCCTTTCAAGTTTCAATCGATCTTGGAATGATGTGATTTTAAGTTTGATTTGGTTTTTTTGCTCTTCTTGTAAGGGGGACGTTTTCATCTCCCCTTACGAAGAAGTTCCATGTATAGAAACATATGTACACACACACAATGATGTTTATGTGTTCGTAAACTAATCTTAGGGTTGAACCGTTGAATTTAACTGCGTCTGTAATTAGATACATTTTTATATTTCCTTCATGCCCTACCCCAACATGACAATAAAAATACGGAAGTGAGAACCCTTTTTTTTTCATTGTAATGTTTGGCTTGATTTAAGTGGTTCTGTCAACTCATTTCTTCTTCAAAATTTTTACATATATTACCATATTAGAAATTGTTGACATTTCTTCTTCAAAATTTTCAAGTATATTACCATATTAGAAATTGTAGGCTTTAAGTTTTTATTTCTGCAGTTGAGAAGGCTATATATATTACAAGGATTTATCGTCATTGTCACAATTTTGTTGTTAATCTCTCTCTCTCTCAGGGATCGGATTTGTGGAAAGATAAGGATCGGTTGATGAGGTTTGCACATGCTTCCTTGGAACTCTGTAAGGTGTACATGGAAATATCTTCCTCTACTGGTAGTCATCGGGAGCTCATTACGGCAGAGATGCACCTAAGGAACATAATTAAACAGGCAAGTATTTTTTTCCCCCAAAACGTTCAAGAGATATCAACTTGGCTCTGTGTGTTGTGTTTCATTTTCTTTCACTTGGTGAGGGTAAACATCTAAGCTGATATGTGACCATAACATTTGCTGTGACATTGAGAATGTCCATTCCTTTCATTTAACTTTTTCCTGGCTCTGTAAAGAATAATAAAATGAGATCTGGTTTTATAATTTCAGGCTGGGAGCTTTTCAGACACAGAAGAATTCAGGGATCTTCAAGCTTGCCTTGATGAAGTGAGGATGAAACTTCAAACAAATTCATTGCCTAGTTCATAAAAACCATAGTTGACCATGTAGAGATGCTATCCATTTCCTGGTGATAAGGTAAGACCTGCAGTAATGATATTTCAGGACTCACCATAGTCCATAGTTATTTGAGCAACAGAACATGAATGCCTTTAATAGTGGCAAAACTAGTTTGTGTTTTTCTCTTAAAACAGCTAACCATATAGCAGTACAGGATGGTGCACTGATGGGTGCAGGTGTCTGTTGTAGCAAATGACCTGTTAGTCACATCATGATGGATTTTATAATCAATAATGCAGGAGAGAGTGTTGACTTTAGCTCATGGTATTTGTTTAGAAAGATTCAGTCCAATATCCAAACAGGGATAAGACTTTGTAGCTGAGTAATAGAGCTTTGAAAGACTATTCTTTAGGGTGCACATGAACTGGTTAGAAAACACTGCAATTGGCATTGGACCTTTTCTGCAATTGGCTAAACTCTGTTTAGCAGACAAGTTGTCTTAAGATAGTTTGATTGTGTGACCTGAAAACCGATGACTGCACCAATGGGGAATGTTGGGATTCGAGTCGAAGTCGTTGCAACTTACAAGGACATGGGAAGACCAAAACGTACATAGTTATAAATGACACATGTATTGGTTATGCTACTAATTTGAACAACAAATTCTTTATAAAATACAATTACTGTGAGTACATGTCAAGAAATAAATATATATTGTAATGCATAACAGATCATTATATATATTTGTATATGTTTATATCATCCTTCTCTTACAATTCTTTATAAAATAGCTCCAGCTTTTGATAAATTTTTATAAAAATTCTTTTGATATTTTTCTTTACAATTACATTCCTTAAATATTTAAAGAAGTTCCACTGTGTCTAACCTGTGTCAGCCATTTATCCAAATATTTTATATAAAAAGCTGTTGTTACATTTTGGAAACGTTTGGGGCATGTACCACATGTCTAGGTTTGTTAGAGGAGTACATGTTAGAGGGATATTGTGTTTGACACTGACACGTCTCCCCTTGGGAAGTGTCTGTACTACTTAATTGGAAATTTGATTTGATGGGAAAGAGCATACTAGGTGTGGTCAAACCCTGTTTCCCCAATACATTTAGCAGATATTCTTACCTTCCTCTTAAGTGACGTCCGAGTTGATTAGATAGTAATATCTACCAATCTAAAGAGTTGGAAAACCATTGGCATGGGTAGCATTGAATCTACTTGATTTTTCTTTCGATAAGTATCTACTGATCTAAATATGAAACAAGAAGAAAAACAGATCACCCAATGCCCCACCACACAATAACTGTTGATAGGTAGGGTTCTTGTAGTGAGGAAGGTGAATTATCCAATTTAAGTGACGTCCAAGTTGATTAGATAGTAAGAGGGTGTTGCAAAGAGGAGAGCAAGTTCCGAGAGCAAGGGAACTGGGGAAAACATTTGAGGTGTGGCGGAGAGAGAGAGAGAGAGAGAGAGAGGTGTAGGGAATGCTCTTTGTCCTTGGAAGCTCTCAAATGAGAGAATTATCAATCTCAGAGCATCCAACCATTAGGTTTTTCCTCCTTGTAAATAAGCCATGAATGACCTTTATATAGAGATCAAGGCTCCTGTGTGGTGGGATTCTATTGGTCGAATCATCAAGCCAATGGGAGCCACTTTCCACTTATAGTTGTTCCTTTTATAGCTACCAGGCCCTTGAGTGGGCCTATTTAAGAGCCCACATTGAATATTGTATCTCTTAAGGACAAAATAGACCTCGTTCCCCCGTGGTAACATAGGCATAAGGCGGGCTGACCCAATTATGGGCTAGCTTGCTTAACTAGCTTGGTTAGTCCTTGCTCTATCCACCAATCCAAGACCCTCAAGCAATCCCAAATGAATGGGCTGGCGTTCTATACTTCAGCATCCAACCTACACCAAGACCAAGTCTTGTCCCCACGGGTCTTGCCACTAGCCCGGGCAGGCATTAAAGGGTCACAGTGCAATGAAAAGGTTTAAAGGACAAACTCTGAGGTGTCAAATTTTCTTAAGCCCTTGTTGCCAAATGCCCAATAAGCTTACATTTTAGATAGAGGCCTTAGGCCCAAGTGAATTTTTATTTAAAAGAGAAAGGCTAGTTAGCCTTAGGTGCCACATGTCCTTCATATTAAGATGCCACATATTACCTTCTTATTGAATATTTAGGACTTGTAAACATTTAACAATGATCTTTGTTGTTTTCTTATAACCCTCTCCTCTTTTTCTTATTTTTTTGATATTATTAAATTCCCCTTTTCATTTCTACAATATTCCGTCCTTTTTCTATGTTAATTTTAGTTTTGGTAGAACATTCATAATTTTTATTTACACACCTCAAAACAAGAGAAAAATGTTGGACATGAAATACACACGTTGGGGGAGGAAAAAGCTGAACTATTATCTTCCTCCTCTTCACATTCTTTGCATTCTCCTGAATTTATCTCCTTCCTCTTTAATGACTAAGACGCACTTCTCACAGCAAGAGAAAAATGTTGGACATGCATACACTCCTCTTCCCCTACGCACGTGCGTAGGGGGAGGAAAAAGCTGAACTAGTATCTTCCTCCTCTTCACATTCTTTGCATTCTCCTGACTTTATCTCCTTCCTATTTAACGATTAAAATAATCAAATGGCTGGCAAAGCTTGATTAATGCATCAATACTTGTGTTCAATTCTCATGTGGGTTGTGTTTTCTGTAGAAGGTTTTACATGTTTTTCTTGCTATTAGGTATGTGTAAAAGGAATTTATTGTCATTAGCTGTTATTTGTTTTGACTGCGTTTTTTGTTTATGATCTTCCGAGTTGAAGAAGGCTTGCAAAGCTTGTCTGGCCTATTGGAAAATAAGTTCAGCCACCAACATGCATGAACAATATGCCAGAGATCTGTTCCTGATCGCATCTGTATTTGGTTGCCTTTTTTTTTTTTGGCTTTTCAGGGGACATTAAATTTTATGGAAACACGAATAGAGCCTGACCTTATACTAGTTGATCAACAGTATGGTTAATCAACAGCATACACAATGTTGATCAACAGCATACACAATGTTCAGAATTATTTTATGGAAACACGAATAGTTGATCAACAGCATACACAATGTTGAGAATACAGGGGGGGCTAGTTTTTCATAGTTTTATCGATCACTGAGCTTTTTATTCTGTAATTTAATTTTATATCTACTGAACTTAATCTTTCAAATTTGTATTATCAATCTCCAAATTATTTTTATTATACAAGTCAAATTCTCTTATATGAATGAAAATTTTATTTTCCTTAGTTTGTTTGATTCCTGCAAAGTTATTAGATCCTATCATTTCTCGTCAGTGACTGAATAGAATTCAGTCGGAGGATCTGGAATCATTCATTGGGGAAGAGGGATCCTGGGATAGAGGTATACTAATGCTTGATCATATAGAGTTAAAACTGTACCGATGAACTTGGCAACCTGGGCAATTCAGGAACTGACAGTTTGTGCTTTGTATTTTAGATCATGTACTGTATTAAGTTTGGAGAGTAATGCTATTTGTACCAGCATACATGGAATGTTCACATGGCATATCCGAGTTTTTTCATATATTTTTGCCTTATTAATTGTAGCATGACACATGAGCATGCCACAAGAAGGTGCAAAAAGTTTTTTCATATATATATATATAAACTAGTTACTGCCAACGTGCAATGCACATGATATTATTTGATAAATAGTGAATGCATTTAGTAAAATTTAAATAGAAGTACATTGCTAGTTCATGTGAATATATAATGTACGTGAAAATGTTTGATAAATGGTAAATGCATTTCATAAAAATTTAAATGGAATATTCAGTTTGGTGAAATTGCAATTCGAATTTCTCATTAAATTTTCTATCGCACAATTTTTGTTTACTTGAATGGTTATCTATATAAGAATTTGGGATAAAAAAAAAAAAAACCAAGGGCAAAGTGGTGGAATCTTGAATGTGGTTATATCAAAGAGTGAATGAAATATATTTAACATTTTATTTATTTATTTGTGAGATGTTGAAGGATGGTAGTCAAGGGGTCGGTTAAGATCCATGAAAATAATGATGAGGTTGAATGAAGAAAGAGAAGGGAAATAAATTTATTAAATTAAGGGTATTTATGTCAATATATAGATTAATAAAGGTATTTTAGAGAACCAAAAGTTTTTCTAGGATTATGACTTTAATTAGTAGTATAGATATATATAGTGAACCTATTTGCTGCATGCCTAAACATAAGCTTGTTCACCATCCTAATAATGTTGGTCCACGAGCTCTCGACACTCGATGCTAGAACTTGACTCGTTTAATAAACAATTGAATCTGAACGATTGAACGAAAGTGAGGTCTTATTAACCTTGTTAGCGAGCTGCTCAAAAATGGCCTGCGTCGTTAGCAACCCTAATGGCACCTCCTCGTTTGTTCCAAGACTTTAATCTCACGTTGGGTAATTAGGGGCAAGAGTTTAAGCGCATCCTTAGGTTATTTATAAACCCAATACTAGTATTACATGGGCTTGCCAATTCGGCAGTCTCAAACCCCTTCTTGGCAGAGGGCTAATCCTTAAATCAGTAGTTGGCATTGTTATCAAGCATGTAGACCTGTTCTGCATTAATTATATTGATGTCTTAATAGCTTGCTTTTAGCGTTGCCCTCCAAGCTTCTTGGACTCTGCAATTTGGGAATTCCCTATCCATTCCCAAAACCACAACCATCACTATCCACTGACATCACCAACTGTGATTGTTATGATTGAAACCCAGATTTTATCATTTACTTTTTGGTTTTTGGGTATAAATAAAGAGAAATTTTATGTAAAACTATTGAAGTACATTAAGAGCAACTCTAATGCAGGGGATTTAAAGTTATTGACTAAAATTCCCAAATTGGGAGTTCCAATGCACCAGTCAAAAGCACTCCAAATTCTAGCTAGGGCTCCAAACGGGCTGAGCCAAGCCGAGCTTTGGGTTGCTCAAGTTTGGTTTGGTCAAAAGCTTAATTATATAACTTCGAGCCGAGCTCGAGCCTAAGTTAAACGAACCTAGTTTTGATATGTTTGAGTTTGAGTTGTTTATTATCGAGCTTGTTCACGAGCTATTCACGAACGGCTTGATTAATTTGCAACATTAAATTACAATAAGGGAAAGTTAAAAATTAATGTAGAAAGTTTAAAAAATGACTTCTATATACTTGGTTTATATTGGAAGTAAAAAATTCAAGCCAAAAAAAAATAAAGTCATTAATATGTTGAGCTTATTCAAGCCTAAATTATAATTCTTTTATGAGTCTAAACACAAGTTTTTAATGAGCTTGTTCACGAGCCTACTAACAAGCTTGTTCACGAACACAAATGAGCCAAGCCTAGGTGTGCTTGAGCTTGGCCTGTATATTAAACAAGCCTAAACTTAAGGCTTAGGCTTGGCTTATTTACTAAATAAACAAACTCGAGCCGAACCCTTATCAAATGCGTTTGTGAACAGCTTGTGAGCGGTAGGGATGGCAATTTTCCTCATCCCCGCGGGGACCCGCCCCGCCCCGCCCCTATAGGGGCGGGTTTTTTTTGAAGTTTGCGGGGTACGGGGCGGGGATGGGGCCGGGGTACGGGACGGGGACGGGGACGGGTTTACCATGCCCCACCCCGTTGCCCCGCCCCGCCCCGCCCCGCTCCACGGAGATTCCCCGTTCCCCGCCCCGCGGGGATTCCCCATCCCCGATTCATTTTCATCAAAATAATTAATACAAATATGTAGAGAGGTTCGAACCTAGAACCTCATGCTTTTTATTAAAAGGTCTTACCACTAAGCTATGTATAACTTTATGATTCTAAGTTGTGATATATAATATTTAACTTTATTTCATATATTTTTATAAATCTATATCTATATTACTTATAAAAGACCCAATTTTGAAAAAACTTTTGATCGATTAAAATGTCCTCGCATTAAATGTTAATGACCCCTTTACCCTCTTGCAATATTAATTACATAAAGTTTATATTTAATTCATTTTTTAAGAGTCATATTTTCAATTAATTTCCTAATTCAATAAAGTTTGTTATTTTTTTAGTGTTTTGAATATTAAAAAAAAATAATAAAAAAATTTATCGAATAAAGAGAGAACTAACAATAAATTTTTTGCCATACTTGCAAAAAATTATAGCGATCAAACGGCCAGTTGACCTTATCCATTATAACAAAAATTACTTATGTCGGTCATCTAAGCTGTGTATCATATGCTTCTTATTCATATTGTACAAATGTTAATATAGGAGTGCTATTTTGGAAAACCGACCGTTAGATAAGATGTTTCATATATGCACATTGTGCATAGAAAAAATCACATAGATCCAACGATTGGTTTTTGAGAAAACATTTAAATTGTTTAAACTTGTGTATCATATGATTCTTATTCATATTGTACAAATGTTAACATGGGGTTACTATTTTGTGAAACGGACCGTTGGATAAGATGTTCAATATAAACACATTGTGCATGCAAAAAATCACATAGATCTGACGGTTGCTTTTTGAGAAAAACATTTAAATTGTTTAAACTATGCAAATTTAATATCATAGTTTTTTCAAGAAATATGGCATTTAGAAAAAAATGACCATTGGTTCAACATGATTTTTTTCATGCATGTCTTACATAAGCGGAACATCTCATCCAACGGTCGTTTTTTAAAATGTCACAGGGAGAAAATGAACAACTACATATTGTATCATGTAATGCAAGATATTAATGCTTGAATGCATGTAAATTTATATGTACTATGTGTCCGTGTGTATATAGACTTTGTGTGTGTGTGTGTGTGCGCACGCTTAGCACTTTGTTGAATTAGGAAATTAATTGAAAATATGACTCTTAAAGAGGGAATTAAAGATAAACTTCATGTAATTTATTGTTAGTTCTCTCTTTATTCGATAAAACTTATTGTTATTTTTTTTTAATATTCAAAACACTAAAAAAATAACAAACTTCGTTGATACCTTGTTGAATTAGGAAATTAATTGAAAATATGACTCTTAAAAAATGAATTAAAGATAAACTTCATGTAATTAATATTGCAATAGAGTAAAATGGTCATTAACATTTAATGCGAGAGTATTTTAATCGATCAAAAGTTTTTTCAAAATTGGGCTAAGCAGTATAGATTTATAAAAGAATATGAAATAAAGTTAAATATTATATATTATATATCATATAAAAGAATATGAAATAAGGTTAAATATTATATATCACAGCTTAGAAACATAAGATTATACATAGCTTAGTGGTAAGGCCTTTTCATAAAAGGCATGAGGTACTGGGTTCGAACCTCACTACACACTTGTATTAATTATTTTGATGAAAAACGGGGCGGGGATGGGGAATCCCCGCGGGGGAAAATGAGCGGGGATGGGGCGACCATTCTATACCCCGGCGGGGTACGGGGCGGGGATGGGGAGTGTTTTTCTTATCGGGGACGGGGACGGGGTAGCACAAAACCCGCCCCGCCCCGCCCCATTGCCATTCCTAATGAGCGGCTCGTAGGGGTGGCAAATAGGTGGGTATATGTTGGGTCTAAATGGGTTGGGCCACAGAATGTCCATTACTCATTTATGACCCATTTAATTAGTACCATATCTTGACCCACTCATATCCATACCCATATATCATGGGGTTGACCCAACAACCCATATACCATGTCTTTCTTCGTTCTTCTTCTTTTTATACAAACACAAACTGACACCAAAAAACAAAAAACAAAAAAACAGCGTTTAACAAACAGGTTTGTAACAAGAATAATTTAACATGTCATCTCTAACGAAGGACAATTCCCTCTCTCTCTCTCCCACTATTTTATGTACAAATCTTATCTAGAAACACAGAGAGCATATGGCTCGTTTGGAAACAGAAGCAGAAGCAGAAGTAGAAGAGAAGCAGAATCAGAAGTCAGTTGCGTTTGGATACTCTATTTTAAAGTGCTTTTGGCACTAGAAGTGCTTTTACTGCCTGTTTGGATATTATATGAAGAAGTTGCTTTTAATTATGAATTGACACAATTACCCTTGGCAATAAAATTAAAAATAATTTTATTTATAATTATAAATAAATATAATATAAATAATATAAAAATAGTTAATAATAAAGTAATAAATAATATTTTATTTAAAATTTAAAATATTAATATAAAAGGTAAGTGTGAAGGTTTATAAATATTAATATAAAAGTGAGTTAAGGGTGGGATATGGAAGGAATAAATTTTGTTGGAGTTAATTGTTAAAGGGCAAAATATTTCAATAATAAAATCACAAAAGCAGCTTGTGAATCACCTTGGGACTGGATTCTCCCAAAATAACTTTTTTTGTGATTTTGAAACAGCTTCAAAGTTGCCAAACGAGCCAAAACTGCAGAAGTGCTTTGAGAAGCTGCTCTTCCAGCTTGTGATTGTCAATCCAAACGGGCACATAATCCCATATTATCCTTCATTTGAAAAACAATAGAAAAATTATTAGAACATATAGCTTAGGTAGTAAAAATAACCATATTATCCTTTAATTAAATGTTGAACATAAAACAAATAAAAGATTGAATTTCCTATTAGTGAAAACATATTATATGCAAAATTTAAAACATATAATAGATTTTAGAATCTGAGGTGTTTTATATTACCTAAAAAAAATAAAGGAATTTGAAAATCTCAAGGACCTCATGGTATAAAATTGAACCTCATGGTATAAAGTTCTATACTAAAGGACTTTTATATAACTTTACCTAAAAGAAATTGCCAACCCAATTTTTCAAGAGGAGAACTTACTCACAATAGTGGATGAAAACATGGATCCAAAATGTTAGAAAAAAATACAAATATTGATCCTAAATACAGAAATTATTCAAAATGTTAGACAAAAAACCCACTTCCAAGCATGATTTATGATCAAGCAATCCATGAAAGCACCATGTCTTTGTTTCATAAATATAAGAATCCAAATCTAATTAAAAGCTTAAAAGGTAGATTAGTGATAATATTTATTTGTAACACGGGTATACATACTTCTCTTTTATACAAGCACTCTACCAAAAGGTGCACCTAATGCAAAGTTGCGTAAGGTGACCTCTATAGGGCCAAATTAATGTAGAACAAATTTTAAAAAGAGTAATGCTATATATTCTAAAAAATTATCCCAAAAAAACCATCCCAAATCAATCCAAGCATTCATTTATTATTAATTAAAGAATTTGCAAAAAAAGAAGAGTTAGATCAACTGCCACATCATTTTGGATATACTTTTGGGACAATATTTTTGGGAGATATAACATTTTATTTTTAAAAAATTGACCCCGATTAGATATATTTGTCATGAATTTTAAGTTCGCCAAAAATCACAGCAATCCAATGGTCGGTTTTTGAAAAATTGACAGGAAAAAAAATGGCGATATTTTGAACCAAAAAGCTACAATTTTTTACAGTAACATTTTTTAGAAATTGATCGTTGGATCGCTATGATTTTTGTTGAACGTGAAATTCATAAGAAATGTATTTAATCCAATGGTCATTTTTTCAAAATTTACTTTGCATTTGGCTGTACACAGGTTACGTTACGCAAAATTGCGTAAGATCTATACTATCTTAAAAGGGAAGAAAAACTATTGGATGGATTGGCAAAATTGATTTTGCATTTTGCTTTTGCCGATCTCTGATTTTGCTGTTGGCTCGTCCAATGTTTACTGTTCACTCCAATTTTGGCTATTTCGCGGTTTATTTTTGTTGCCTTTAGGCTTTAATTTTTTTTTTTGGGCTGTTGCTAGGCCTGATTTTATTGTTGGCCCATCCGATGTTTACTGTTCGGACCTCCAATCCGTCGATTTTGCTCCGTCAAGCAAAATTTTGCTTTGTACAATCTTTCTCCTTTAATTGCATGGGCAAGGAATTTACGCTTTTGGGCCCGCCTTCTTCTGTGTGTTTGGCTAAAGTTTGCTTGGATTTTGCGTCTTTTTCCTCCCATAATCGAGTGCTTTAGCTGTTTAGCTGGTGCCTAGGATGGGGAAATTGCTTCTTTGCCCTTTGCGATGGCCTTTGGAGGCTTTAGTTCTTATGGTTTTTCCTTTTTTTCCTCGATCTTGGTCTGAGCAGTTGCAAGTTGATGTGTGATGTATGAAGTGAACCATTAAACCTGCTTCATCTGTTAGTCGATGAACCAAGCCGCCAAGCTGTTGGTTTGCTCTTGGCTTTCTTCTGAAGACGTCTTTCTTATGAAAACGTAGCACGAATTCATGGAAGGTCATCGCAGATTCATGGAAGGTCTTCTTGGTTTGCTTGTGTTCGTTTGCTGTTTTAGCTTTGTTGTTTTCCTTTTGGCTTTTGTTACAACTGATTGATTTCGTGCATTCTTCGGCAGTGTTCTTCCTCTTTTTTCGTTGTGTTCTCTGTTGGTGATTGCTGTTCTAGGTAGGCTTGTTTGTGTTGATTTTGCGTCTTTTGTTCGGATGTTTACTTTTTTCCTCGCATTTCCCTGTTCTTGAGTTCGATAGTATTGTTTCCGTTTGTTGGAGCTTCCTGTTGTATGTGACTGCATTTTTCCACTTTTGCAGCTGGCTGATCTTGCGTATTCTTCGCCTGTGTTCTTCCTCTTTCCTCGTGGTGTTCTCTGTCGATGATTGGTGTTCTAGGTAGGCTTGTTTGTGTTGGTTTTGCATTTTTTGTTCAGATCTTTACTTTTCCTCTCGCATTTCCCTATTCTTGGGTTCGGTTGTATTGTTTGCTTTTGTTGGAGTTTACTGTTGTATGTTACTATGATTATATAGTGTTTTCACTTTTGGTTGCAGTTTTGTGATTCTCTTCTTATATTTATTTTTGCTTTACAAATTCTAATCTTGCGCAGGATGATATTAACTTCCTTCATTTTACAGTGCAAATTAATAATTAATAATTAATGAAAAAAATAGTTAAATCTTTTATGGTGCTGCTCTACCTTCACTTACTTTTTCGCATTATTCCATTTTTTGTTTGCATTTTCCTTCTTTTAAGTATTAATATTGAAACAATAAAGCTATTGTTTGTCCTTTTATGTATTTTTGCTTTTTTTGTTCATCTCCTTTTGTGAGCATGGTGTTGTGGCTATTGTTGGTCCAATTCTATTTGTCTTTATTGAATTGCTATGTCTTATCATTTTCCTATCTTTTCGGCTACATTTTCTTTAATGCTTTTCTTTTTTTTCCTCATTTAGCTTATTGTTTTTTATTTTAGCTTGGTAGATTACATTGTCATGTAGTGTTCTCCAAACTGGATTACACCCTCCTTATGCATATCATGACTTTGCTTATCGTTTTATTTTTCCTCCATAGCATAAATTCTTTTAAGTTGAGTCTTTTGTAGTGTTTCATGCAAGAGATTATATTCATATATTTGCATTCTTCTGAAGGTTTGTTTCTTTGGAATATCGCTTTAGTTTTACCTGGTAATTGGCATATCTCCTTTGTGAACACTAAAGAGGGAAAAAAATTCACTTTATCATATGTTTATTAGTTATCTTTGCCTTGGTTATTGCCTTTTTGTATTCTTCAGTATTGTTGTGTGTTGCTTATTAATTTTCATGGTGATAGAATAGACGAAGAACCATTAATAGATTGCTACATTTCCGGACCTTCGTATAATCAACACATATTTGAGTTACTTGGTTTTGATCAGCTGACGTGTTCAACTTTCCAGAGTAATATATGCACTGTTTGTTTATTGGTTAGTTAGCTTCTTAAGATTGTAATGAAGAAAATTTCATATTCAATTCCATTTTTTTCCTCTCTCTGTGTGCCCCTGCATTTTTATATTCTTAAGGTGATGATCATGGGAGGAAAAGACAAATGATTATTCCTGAGCTAGACTCTGAATCAGATAATGACTTCTTTGAAAATCTTTTTGAATCTAAAGCTATGGGTAAATTGATATTTGTTGTTGCGCACAATGAAATCGTTTTCTTGATTTTTGATAGGTTTAGCTTCTGTTGTATGTTGTTTGTTCTGTTGCCTTAATTGGTTAAATGACTTGTGAAGTAAAATACTCTCGTCTTGATGTGCGGCTGATAGAAATACTTCTTTGATTGAAGTCCCGGTATCTTATGACAATTTAGAGTCTCTAAATATTCTCTTGAATTATGACTCTCAAAATATTTTCCTCGGTGAGGTTCCAGTTTATTGGGAAACAGAGTCATTGCATCGTGATAGTTGCCTCGGAAAAGTGCCTCTCAAAAATATTTTCCCCCGTAGTTATTATGAAAATGGTTCATCGTCAGGTTCTTTGTTCAAAATATTCCGAACTGTGGGCCTTCTTTATTGAATTGTGTTCATGATATTCCTATCCAACCTATCGACTCCTCCACATTCCTAAATTCAACAGCTCAATATATTGCAATAAGTTGTGCTCCAGAAAATTTGCTTGAACAAAGTAAGTGTTTGCCCTAAAAAAGTGCTGTTCAATCTCAAGCGTAGGATCTACCGTTGCAAGCATAATAATTCATGGAGTCCATGGTTGTGTCCTCAGAGATAGAATGTCAGAGAAGTTTGAAAATCCTTTTTAGAGTTGTTCAGTGTAGAGAAAAAGAAAATAAAAATCCAGTGTTTTTTTGAAATTGGTTTTGTGTTATGAACACAAATTGTTTGACTATTTTAACAAAAAGAGAAAGGAGCTGGGATTTAGAGTTCAACTTATCCACACCTTTGGTTCTAATTCCTCACACTTAATACTCATCCAGAATACATTGAATAATGGTCTGGATGAGAGATTTAACAAATAAACCCAAATATTTACTCGCCCAAATTACATTGAAGAATGGTTTGGGTGGAGGATTTGACAATAAAAACTATCACACTGTAAGAAAATAGGATATTCATTATAAACACTCTTTGAGACATTTTAACAAACACTTAGAATGATTTCAACGCTAAGAACCACCTGTGCCAAGAAATCCTATCTACAGATGGTAAAAGCTAGCAATTCCTTGTGGATCATAAACAAATACCGTGTTTATCACAAATATCCAAATCTGTCAAGTTAAGGTATAGTGTGAGAATTCATATACCTCAGATGTGAATCAAGAATCCCTCATCAATCCCAGCAGAAGTGTTTAGCTACTCATGGCAGTAGAAATAAATTCACTTGAATCAAAATAAACCAATGACATAATTTAACTTGAAAATCCTTGAAATCAAACTACATAAACTGAAAGTAAATCAAACTTTGTTCTAATACAAACTAAAACTAACAAGAATAGAAATTACAACTTGAAAATAACTGATACAAGATTCTAAACTGTTAGCCCTAAGGTCAATTGCATTGACCACATGTTGATGATCAACAAACATTACTTTAGTTACTAACAAATGGTTAAGTGTTTTGTCTCCATAGAGTCAAAGTCATATCTTGTTAGAGCTTATCAACACATTCAAAGCTTCTCAATTATGCAATTATGCAAAGTCATTGAATCATGAAGCTTGTGGAGGACATCTTGAAGTCATTCCTTGAAGATCTTTGAAGCCAAGATGTTTAGGAACCTTTTGTAAGGCAACTCATTTGATTAAACTTGCATAGCTCAAGCCAAAAGGTTTTCTCATGTTGCATTTGCATTCATTAACTTAGAAAACTTGTAAAAATGCTTTTGAATGCTTAAGTTAACTACCTTAGATGATTTGAGTTGAAATAGACTTAAGAATTTCTAGTTTTTAGCTTAAGAGTATGCCTAGTCGACTAAGCATTATTGACTAGTCGACTAATCACCTAGAGTAGTCGACTAATGGGTCGATTAGTTGACTAAGCACTTGTATCTAATCGGCTAAAGACACCTCAGTAGCCATGTTTGGAAATGCAGAAAAGCTAGTCGACTAAACACCCCTGCCTAGTCGACTAACCGTGCCCGGAAATTTTCATAACTGATTTTAACTAGTTTAGTCGACTAACCCAAATGGCCTAGTCGACCAACCGTGCCCGGGAACAAAAATTGCTTTGAATTTTAACTGATTAGACGACTAATCACTCTTTCCTAGTCGACTAAGGTACCCGCAAATACAAAACAGCTCTTTCTATTTTGGGAATTTTGAGCATTAAATGAGGCCTACTCTTATCCTATCCTCCAATGGCATTCAAGCTTGGTTCAAACGACCATTTTAGACCATGATGCCTATATAAAGAGGTTTATCCCTCATTTATTATTATCAATCCAACCATAGTTATTATCATTCATTGCAAGCATTCATTATTCAAAGCATTCTCTACCAAACTCTTGAGCTATACTTGTTAATCATCTGAGGAGCTATTAGTTGTGCTTTATTATTGTGTAAATCAGCTTTGTGAAGCATTTATTGTACACAACCAAACTTAGTGAGATTATATTGGCCAAGTGCTCTTTGTGAGACTTGAAGAAGTGTTTTTTGTGAGCACTTGGGGTGTTCTTTGTGAACACACTTGAGGGTTCTTTGTGAGCCATTGCTGTAGTTCTTTGTGAGATAAGGTGAGAGTCTTCCACTTGGGATAAAGAAGACTGTGTAAAAGTTTCTCCACCTTCAAGGAGCTAATCCTTAGTGAATTGTGGGAATCTTTGAGCTGGATACTTAAGGCGAGGAGTAGGCGGAGTCCGAACATCGTTAAATCGCTGAGTTTGATTTCTCTCTCCCTTCATCTTTTCGATTATTTGCTCATATATATTTGTTTGTATTGAAATTAATTGAACCTAATTTTATTTGGTAATATTTGCTAAAGTTTGCCAAAAACCCTATTCACCTCCCCTCTAGGGTTATATATTTGGGACAACAATTGGTATCAGAGCTAGTGCTCAATATTTGATTATTATCTTGAGTAAAAGATCATAGCAAACATTAGGGAATCGAGCTTTTCACAAGGTCATTCCGTTGACTGACATCCTTATTTTAATGGTGAAAATTATAAGAGTTGGAAAAATAGAATGCAAATATGGATTGAATCTTATGACATGGCTGTTTGGAGAGTTATTATGATGGTAAATAGGGTCATTTATAAAACTAGTGATGATGGAACTCAAGTACCCAAAGATATGGATGAATGGAGTGAGAATGGTATGAAGCTACTTCAAGTCAATTCAAGAGCAAAGAATGTACTCTATTGTGCCGTGAGCGATGCCGAATACAATCCAATTTCTGGATGTGACTTCGCTCAAGAAATGCAGAAGAAACTTGAGGTAACATATGAAGGCACAAAACAAGTAAAACGTTCTAAACTCATCATGGTTATGAGAGATTATGAATTGTTTAAAATGGAAGAAAATGAAAGTATTAGTTCTATGTTTACTCGTTTTACTCACATTATTAATGAAATGAAAGCTCTTGGTAGAACAATCACAAATTGGGATATCATTTCAAAAATTATTGTAGTTCTTCCTAAGTCATGGGAATCAAATGTTACGACTATTCAAGAATCCAAAGATTTGGATACACTTAATATAGACGATCTTTTTGGCTCTCTATTGACTCATGAGACTACCTTGAAGAGACAAGAGAATGAAAAGCCAAAGAAGAACTTTGCTTTCAAATCCACTTTTGATGATGATAGTGATGATGAATTCAACGAAAATGATGATCAATACATGGCACTCATCACTAGAAAATTTCAAAAGTTCTTGAGAAGAAGAAGAGCTCTTGGAAAGCTCAATCAAGGAGGAAGGTCAAGCAACAATGAAAATTGTTACCATTGCAAGAAACCGGGACATAGAATTGCTCAATGCCCCGCCAAGAAGGAAGAAGAAAGAAAGAACTATAGAAGAAATGATAGAAGAGGAAAAGCCATGAATGCCACTTGGGATGAAGTCATTGATGCAATCGAAAGCGATGGGGACAATCATGAAGAAACGACAAATTTTTGTTTCATGGCAAATAAAGTTGATGAGGTACCCTCTAGCTCAAATTCAAATATTTAGGATGATGATGATTTAACTCTTTATGATATGTGTGAGGATTTGTGCAATAAGAATTCTTCTTTAAACAAAGCTCACAATGTCTTAATGAAAGACCTTACTACAATCACAAGTGAAAAGTTAGCTTTGCATGATGAAAATTTGAGACTTGTTAAAGAAGTAGAAGTATTGAAATGTGATATTGAGAACTATAGAAATGTGCCATCTTCATCAAGTTATTCAAATGATTATGAAACTTTATTAGAAGAAAATAATGTTTTAAATAGGGAAATTGAGAAACTTAGAAATATTCCTTCCACTTCAAATTCCTCAAATGATTTTGAATCTTTGAAAAATGAAAATGAGATTTTGAAAAAGAAAATTGAGGACTTGAATAAAATTATTTTCAAATTCACTAGTGGAGAGGAAAATTTCAAGAGATTACTTGGTGCTCAAAAAGTAGGATTCAATAAAGAAGGATTAGGATTTGAATCAAATTCTAATACTAAAAAGTCGTCTCTATATCTTGACTTCTTTGTTAAAGCCTCAACTCAAAGGAACTCAAATAATTCTCAATCTCATAATTCATCAAACAAAGATGCAAATGCTACTTGTTTATATTGTGAAAGGAAAGGTCATGTTAGATACTCATGTCCATTTAGAGGCAAAAGAGGCATTGAGAAAATGGTTATGTGGATAGTGGATGGTTATTACTTGATTTTGTAATACTCATGTCCATTTACAAAATCAATAAGGCATGGGTACCAAAAGAAATTACTTGATTTTGTCTTGCAGGTATGCATGAACTCAATTCAAGACAAAAAAAAAAAAGTGGTACTTGGATAGTGGATGCTCAAGGCACATGACTGGTGATAAAGACAAGTTTATCTCCCTCAACTACAATGATGGTGGCTATGTCACATTTGGAGATGATGCCAAAGGTAAACTCATAGGTAAAGGTAAAATTGAAAATTCCTCTATCACTATTGATAATGTTTTGCTAGTTAGTGGTTGAAAACATAACTTGCTTAGCATTAGTCAATTATGTGATAATGGATATTGTGTTAATTTTACCTCATCTTCTTGTAATGTAATTGATGAGAACTAAAACAATATTTTTATTGCAAAATGTTTTAAAAATGTGTACACAATTGATTTTGATGAATTAGCACTTCAAGATGTAACATGTTTTGCCGCTTTGCAAAAAATAAGTTGGCTATGGCATAGAAGACTTGGGCATGCTAGTAAGGATTTATTGCATAAACTTTCTAAAAATGAATTAGTTAATGGCTTGCCAAAAGCTAATTTTACAAAAGATAGAGTTTGTGATGCTTGCCAACTTAGAAAACAAACTAGAACAAGTTTCAAAACCAAAGGTTTCATTTCTACATCTAGACCTTTGGAAATGCTACATCTTGATTTGTTTGGCCCTAATGATGTAGAAAGTATTGGTGGTAAACTCTATGCCTTTGTCATTGTTGATGATTTTTCAATATATACATAGGTTCTATTTCTTGCTTAAAAGAGTGAAGCTATTGGCTTATTTATTAAACTTTGTAAAAAACTTGAAAATATTCAAGGCCACTCAATTACTCATGTAAGAAGTGATAGCGGTAGAGAGTTTAAGAACCAAGACATCGAAAGTTTTTTTGACGAAAAAGGTTATTCACATAACTTTTCGGCTCCCAAAAGTTCTCAATAAAATGGGGTAGATGAAAGGAAGAATCGTTCATTAAAAGAGATGGCTAGAACAATGTTAAATGAACATAATCTTCCTAAATCATTTTGGGCGGAAGTGGTTAACACCGCATGTTATGTGGGAAATAGAGTGGTCATAAGGCCTAATTTATCCAAAACTCCATATGAGCTTTGGAAAGGTCAAAAACCAAACATTGGTTATTTTAAAGTTTTTGGTTGAAAATGCTTCATTTTAAATGATAGAGAACATTTATCTAAATTTGATGCTAAATCCGATGAATGTGTATTTATTGGATACTCTATGAATAGTAAAACTTATAGAGTTTACAATAAACGCACTCAAACAGTTCAAGAATCTATTTATGCTGTTTTTGATGAAGCTAATCCTTTTACTTCTAAGCATATTGTGCATGAAGATGATGTTCCTAGGATTATTCCTCCATTGGATGAAGGAGTCAATGATCAAATTGCAAATGACTCATCCAACTAAACTCCAAAAGATGCACCAAAGGAGCCCTTGCCCAAGGAAGATGAAGCTCAACAAGATGAGACTCATGAACTTCCTAGGGCTTGGAAATTTGTATGAAATCATCCTATGGAGCAAATTATAGGTAATCCTGCTCAAAAGGTAAGCACTCACTCTAATCTTAAAAATGGTTGTGGCAACATTGCATTTGTTTCTCAAATTGAACCTAAACATTTTTGTGAAGCCGAAAATGATGAAAATTGGATTATGGCAATGCAAGAAGAATTAAATCAATTTGAAAGAAATCAAGTTTGGGAACTAGTGCCTAAGCCTAATGACCATTCCATCATTAATACTAAATGGGTTTTTAGAAACAAAAAAGTATGAAAATGGAAAAGTAATTAGGAATAAGGCAAGACTAGTTGCACAAGGCTATAATCAATAAGAAGGTATTGATTATGATGAAACATATGCACCGGTTGCTAGACTTGAAGCTATTCGCATGCTACTTGTTTTTGCTAGTTTTAAAGATTTTAAATTGTATCAAATGGATGTGAAAAGTGCATTTCTAAATGGTTATATTTCAGAGAAAGTTTATTTTAAACAACCTCCCGGTTTTGAAAATAGCACTCATCCAAATCACGTGTACAAACTTTTAAAAGCTCTTTATGATTTAAAACAAGCACCTAGAGCATGGTATGAAAGGCTAAGTACCTTTTTGCTCTCAAATGATTTTATAAGAGGCAAAATTGATACTACACTTTTCATAAAGCTTAAAGATAATGATATGCTAATTGTTTAAATTTATGTTGATGAGAAGGAGAGAAGATAACTCACGGCCCCAAGGGGAACCCCTAGGTCACGGCCACTCTTGGTCATGAAGTGATGATAGTCTCCTCTTCTCTTTTAGGATTGAATGGACTTAGTGCTAGCATGCACTCATCCCTATGTATTTATAGCAAATACTAGGGTTTCTAATTTTTTGCAACTTAGTCCTCCTTAATTAATAAGTAATTAAAGAGACCAAGTAAGTTAGAAACTTACCCCCCTCCAAACTTAAAGAACTCACTTTGGGTTCATCCCAACATAGCAGTCGACAGGGACATCTCAATGTCTCCCAAAATAGAAACTTTCTATTTTAAGGTACAATTGGAACAATTCCAATTATGCCCTCATTGATAATACTTTATTAATAGGCCCACACTGGACATGAGTGACATCTAGCAACATATCATGACATACCTTAGGTATGGGTGAATAGCAGAACTAAAATGAACCATTTATGTTACTTAATCCCCCACCCTCTAATGTCATTGTTAAGATAATCAGGCATGGTTATTAAGTCAAACCCTATCTTAACAATTTGTTATATGTCCTACAAAATATAATTCTCAATAAGATAAACCTGATGAAACTCTTTTACAGTTCACCTATCACCATTGCCATGGATTTTAAACTAAGAATTATCTTTGTGAACGAACTTTGACATTCTCTATCATCAAAGATGAAAGTGATAATTCCTTCTTGCACACTTATGTACCTTCATACATAACCCTGCTAGAGCCAATAAGTACCGATTACACCCTTTTGGTTAAGGATGTACGAGTTACTATCAAACTCAAGTGGCCTATGCATAAAATAACTATGGTGCCTCAAGTCTAAAGATTACCAAATTAATGGACGTAACATAAGAATATTATTTTGACTTAAACTCCATAAGAATATTCTTGCAGATTATGTTCAGTGTACATATTCTCTAATATGCACCCACAGAATAACTATAGTGTCACTACACCGATAGGAAAGACTACCTATCCTCCCACTGGATCTAGTTTAAATCTGTGCTACTCTTAATGGTTTATATATGTCCACTTTATAAACCTATGAGCATGAACTTCTATAGAATAAATGTGTATGAGAAATATGAGTCTCCATATCTTGAGATACATACTTCTCTTATCATTTATTCATGGACGTTATCATATATATTTAAATATACACGACAAGTTGTACCTTCAAATTAATATAATATGAAATTGATATGCCCTTTAGGATTGGTTCAGGATTGGTTTTAGGGCATACCTCTAACATCATCTTCAGTCAGCAGAGAAAGTTTGAGAGAGGAAGAGAGAACTCGGGAAAGAGAGAGAAATCTTGTAGCAAAAATTCTCCAGAAATCACCTTGTCATCGGTGCAGGTACGCTACATATCTCTTATTCTTCTTCTATTTTCTTTTTTGTTTTGGGATCAAATCCATAAAATGGGTTTTGAGTTGAATTTGATGAATCTATAAGGACAGGATTGGTGGGAAGTTTAAATCAGTTGATGTGAGGTGTTTGGAATTGTATGTTGTTGGTTTGTTGAGGAATTTGGAGTTAATTTTGAGTATGTTATTCAATTTGAGTTTTTGTGGGTTTTACGTCTAAAACTTTGTGGTTTTCGCATTTTCACCGTTGGATCTTGAGCTTTTTGATGGATTTAAAGTTGTATGGATTAATTTGGGGTAAATCTTGTGTTTGAACGGTTGGATTTTGGTTTTGGGAAGTGTTGATATGTTTTTGGAAGAATTATGCAGAAACTGCTCGTGAGTGGCAAATCTCGAGGTGCTCTATCGATAGAGGTAGTGATCTCTATCGATAGAGGAACTCCTCAGGTCTACAGTAGGGAGGGCTGAGACATGGTTTTATCGATAGTGTGAAGAGAGCCTATCGACAGTCTTCTCTATCGATAGAGGATCTAGGGTCTATCGATAAACCTCCTCTATTTTTGTTTTATTTTTCTATTTTATTTAATTTTCTAATTTTTTTTTTTACAATTAAAATACTATTATAAAAATACATGTTATCACAAATACATTAACAAGGAAAGTACTTACAATGCTTGGGATTATAATGCTAGAAATGGAGATCGACATACTTGAAATTAAAATATGCTTGGAAATTGAAATGCGACGCTTGCTTAAAGTATTTTGCTCGAAACTTGAACAACCACGGCTTGAAATTGAAAGGATGCTTAAAATAAACTAAAGATGCTTGAAACAAACTTGAAAAAAAGCTTGCTTGCAAAGAGAAAAGTCTAAAAATCTACCAGAAGGTCTTGAAGCATTGTGTTGTTTTGGAGTTGCGTTGTTTTGGAGTTGACGACTAGATCTGGCCAGCCATGGTAACCGCACACTTTATGCTCTTTTAGTAATGGTCCACTACTTTTTTAACTTCCCACATCATGCCTAAAAAGTTGTCACATGTCCCATTACTTCTTCTAGACTTTATTTATGCTTGACATGTGGCGTAACCACCAACTAACTAAATAGCCACTTCCTTAATTAACCACCCACTAATTAAATTAGTAGCCCGGTAACAATATGGTTAGTAGCCACTAACACCAACTTCCATGCCATATGGCACCTCACCATTGGTTGTTTATTTTTACGAATTGTGGTCCCATTTATGACCACATTGCTAATTCAATAAATTTTTATTTTTAATTGATAATTTTAAAACAAAATGGATTCAATTGCGAATCGCATCAAAATAAATGGCACAAGTGTTTTTAACCCTATATTTGAATTAAAATATGGGATAAATACCAAAAAGTCCATCTTATGAGTGGCTTATACCACCAAGTCCAAGAATCTTGTTAATATAATGAATAGACAAAAATGTCCCCTCTTTAATATAACAAAAATACAAACTACCCTTCTAACACAACAAGCTAGCCATTAACAATCACCACCATCGATACCATTAACCTTTGCCAGCACCAGCAACCACAGTCAGTGACACTTCCAGTCGGGCGAAACAGAGATACATTTATCTTTTTTTATTTATTTTTATTCAACAATAAAAAAGAAGAGGAATATTAATAACAAAAGAAAAAAAGACCATCTATTCTCAAACATATACACAATAAAATTAAAAAAATAACAATGAAAAAAGAGAAAAAAAAGGAGGAAAATGAGAAAATGATAAATATATCCATGCACTGAGAATAAAAATGATAAATTTGTCTACTCACAACGTGAAAAAGGATAAATTTATCTTTGTGGTCTATTTTTTCAAATACTTCAAACACAAAAAATAACCCTCCCAATTCTCTCCTTTTTCATCTTTTTCATCTTCCTCACACAAGAAAGCCATTAAAAACACCAAAAATGTCAATCGTTCGCAAGATCCATACACAAAGAGTTGATTTAAAGAGATAAAAAAGAGAGGGGAGAGAGGTTAAATGCATAGATCTAAAATAAGATCCGCCACTGATGGAACTTGAGGAAGGAGATCAAAACATATCTGAACCACCATTGATACAACTTGAGGAACAATGTGTGTTGGAACTCTAGCTATAGCCCATGTGAGTCGACAATGGCCAAATCTAAACTCATAGCCATGGATCTCAGCTTGGAAACATCCATGGATCTGAAAAGCATGGTGAGATAATGTCGAATATGCACCGACTGTGGAGGAGATACCAGAGATACGGAGGAGAGAGAAAGAAAAAGAAGAGAGGGAAAGGGGAGAAAGAAGACAATAAAAAACAAAAAACAAAAACAAAACCAAAACCAAAAACAAAAACAAATGGATTCTGCCATTGTTGTTGTCTCCATGGATATCAGCCACAAGCAAAAGAAAGGAAGGAAGGGAGGGAAATAACTACGTGAGAGATAGAAAGTGGGCATTTTTTACTTTTTTAAAAAAAATCTTTTCAAATCTAATGGACTTAGGGTATATCTATGTCCTTTATGGTATATATACATGATTTGAAAGACTTTTGGATAATTTTCCCTTAAAATATACTAATACACATTCAAAAATACCAAGTGGACCAAATCATAGGAGTCCGGATTTGCTAGCGATCTCATGTGTAAATCACCATGTAGTGATCGTTCTAGTGTGGTCATACCTACACTAAGACTACACTTAAAAGTAAAAATCAATAGAAAATCAAAAGATTTGAGTCAATTTTAGAAATAACAAAAATACAAAAATGCTAATAGACCTCCATATGGCTAGCTTCGAAACAAATTTTAAAAAATTGACGTTGGATTGGAGACCCCTGTTATGTATGTCAAGCAGAAACTGACTGTGAAAAAATGATGATATTTTGAAGAACAGAATGTTGGCCCAAGTATATACCTCTAGAAGGGGGGGTGAATAGAGGTTTTGCAAATTTTTTTAAAATAAATACCAAATAAAAATTATGGTTCAATTAAATTCAGAGGAAACAAATGTTTGAATCACAATACAACAATTAATATAGCAAATATATAAATTGAAATGTAAGAGAAGAGTTAGAAAGATTCAGACACAAGGATTTAACGTGGTTCGGTCTCTGCCTACATCCACGCCTCAAGATCTCCGTCTCGAGGATTCCACAATCCACTATAGGATTACTCCTCCAAGGTGGAGAAACATTTACAACAGCTTTCTTTCTAAGGTGGAAGACAGTCACCCACAATCTTCTTTAACGGTGGAAGATTCTCACCAAGAGCACTTCTTTTCAAGCTTGAAATTGATCAACAATCAAACTTCAAACTTCACAAGGGTTACAACCCAACCCTTCTTCATACAAGATTACAAATGAAGTGTGATAGAATGTGTACAAATAATAAACTCCTCAAAGAGTAGATGATGTACAAATAAAAGCTCTCACTAATATCTCTCAAAGATATGAACTGATTTGGTTTCGAGAGAGAATGATGAATCGAATGATTAAATCACACAAGAGTGATGAATACTAGATTGATATATGTTTGTATATGATCATTATCTGATTCAGGACTCATACAATGAGTATAAATAAGCCCACAAAAGAATATGGCCGTTAGGCACAAAAATAGAGTCGTTTGAGCTTTTCAAAAACTAGCCGTTTGAGTTGCAGAGCAAAATTAGTTGACTAGGACAAGAGGGTTAGTCGACTAGGACTAAGAGATTAGCTGACTAGGACTAAGAGGTTAGTTGACTAGATCATGAAAAATAAATTTGAAACATTTCTGGGTTTTCTTAGTCGATTGGGACGGAAGAGTTAGTCGACTAGAACTATTAAAATACACTTGAAATGTTTTCCGGGATCAATTAGTCGACTACACAAAGGTTCTTAGTCGACTAGCAACTTTGCTTCTTAATCATGGCTACTGACTTGTCGATTAGTCGACTGGCACTCAAGAGTTAGTCGACTAGGACAAGAGTTAGTCGACTAGTACATATGGTTAGTCGACTAGAACTGGAATTCCCAAAACCAGCTACTGTCTTCATTCTTAATCAACTAGCATAACTAGTTTAGTCGACTAAAAATGTTGCAAAGCTAATAATTGAGATTTCTCAAGTCCAAATCAACTTCCAACATATGGACAAGTTAACTAAGTGTTCAAAGATATTTTTGGCTAAGTTCAAAATATTTTCCAAAGATGTTTAAGCCAAAACAATAAGTATAAAACATTTTGTCTTTGAATCCATATAACCCATTATGAGTTTGAATCAACTTTTGACTAAAATATAATTTTCCAAATTAAATCAAAGTTGAGGTTATTAATGTATGTTCTTTTGAGCCAATGATAGTTCATCCTATAGAGAGATTTACAATATAAATCATAATCACTCACACAAAAACAAAAGCAAAATCTTCAACACTTGAGCTTGGCTTGTGCTAGGCTTGCATTTGGATTCAAGACTGAATTGCATCAATGCAATGGCTCTCATTATGGTCCTTAGTGAATATACAACATATTAATATTTACATAAGGTTCAATGTAGTGCATGAGCTTCATGAGGACTTGAGCCTTCTTCAAAGGCTACTTGAATCATGTTCTTATGAATATATATACTAAGACAAATATATAAGAACTATGGGACAGTGTCAATGAATCAAGAAGATTAGCTAAATAGACACTCAATAAAGTTTGACAATTAACAAGAATGAATAACAAAGAATTCCTATGCATAATTGAAGATTAGCCAAATAGACACTCAATAAAGTTTGACAATGAACAAGAATGAATGACAAAGAATTCATATGCATAATTAAATATACATAACACAATGTTTGTTATCATCAAAATTATTCAACAAAGTTGGATTGAAGTCACAATAGTAACAATCTCCCCCTTTTTGTTGATGACAAACATTGAGCACAATTAGCATATAGAATGAATGAATCAATCAATGAAACAAATAAATCAATCAATGATTTGTGGCTCCCCCTAACAATATGCATATATGCAAAATATTACTAAAGAAGTATATGCATATTTTAGGTAAAACAAATCCATGATGTAAGAATAAGTCCATGATACAAAGATACAAAGATCATCATGAATTTTACCACAATTCATGCTTGCAAATAAACACAAGATGATAATCAAATAGAATCACAAGACAATGGTTATTATCATCAAAATCAACCAACAAATACATATATACTATAATGGATATATAAGAAGAGTGTATAACAAAGGATATATGTATTTATTGAAGCCATAAGGCTAACAATCTCCCCCTTTTTGTTGATGACAATCATTGAGTAAAATATTGCATATGAGAGTGAATATATCAATTAAGGATTTGTAGCTCCCCCTAACAATATGCATAAATAAAAGGATACCAATAATATTAAAGCATGAGCATATTGTAGGTAACAAATCCATATATAATTCATATTCATTTCATCATGCACATTTTTCCAAAACTATGCATAACAAATATTACATCAAATATTATGCATATTTCTCCCCCTTTGGCATTAACAAAAAAAGTACCAATTAGAGGCAACAAAGAAGAGAACAAAAGTTCAAGAAATAAGTCTTTATTTCCCCCAAAAAGAATACATGGTTTTGAAAATGATTTTCTTTTTTTTACAACAAAGAAATACAAATTTAGAAGAAACAAAAAAATACCAATTGATGAAGATACCAATTAATACTAATTGTTGATTAACATATGCAATAAGCAATGATAGTAACATTGATAAGATACTAATTTAATAAACTCAAAATATCCAAGCTTAGGAGGTTTTTAAACATTAAGATTAATATACATTGATTAAGCCAATTAAGAAGAGTCAAGTTTTAAGCAACAAGACATTCAATTAGAAAATGATTTAAACAAGAATGTACCAAATGTTTCAAATAATATTCAATCAAAATGTTATCGTTAGCTATAAACAAAGATAATCATTTTAGAATAATCAAGAGTTTCAACAAAATGTTATTGCTAAGACAATGCTTTATTTGAAAACAAATATTCCCTTTTGCAACAAAATATTTTCAAAAAGATTTAGCTTCAAAAATCAATCATTCATACATATCAAGAGATTAGGCAAATTTATATCATTAATAAACATCAATACATCATATTGATAGACAAACAATATATTTATGACATTTGCTTCCAATCATCATGCTAATACAAATGTATGACAATAATGATCACCAAAATAGCGTATTTAGCAATAAGTCAATAATAAACAATGTTATAGCTCCTAAATCATCACATGGCTATTCTCTTCATCTTGCATCAAAATTAGCAAGTTTCAAGCATATGATTTATCAATTTGAATTATAAGCACGTGACATTGAAGGAAATATAATCAAGAATTTAAAAGAAATTTTTACAATTTACCAACCAATGTTAATACCAATTGTTGATATTCATTTCCTTCGTCTTTGAAGAGTTGATGATGGATTTCCTTGACTAGTGATCTTCATCACTTCATGATTGAAATATTGAATGTCCTCCATAAATGATTGAGTGCATGACTTCATCATTTCTTTGTCACACAAAGTTAGGTTCTTTCTTGATCTATGCACACAAACATTTCTTTTCCAAAATGTCAATTTCATTAGAATAATCATCATGAATAAACATATGCTCAAAACGTCATTAGGAGAGAACAAGTAATGATAAATAGGACACATTAACAAGCATAAATCATTACAAGGTAGTTTGATGTCATTTTCGGACACATGGTAGTTTATAGTCATTTCAGACTAAAGGAATCAAACACTATGTGAGATAGGATTATCCTTCCTAACCCAAATAGTTTTCACATTTGGTTGTTCCATGGCAACCTTAGGAGGCATAGACCTTTTCCTATACCAATGACTATCATAAGCTCCATAATCATATGGGGTCCTTCTATAATCTCTCAAGAGGTAATAGCAATTGGTCTAATATGACCCTTTTTACAACAATGATGACAAGTGAGAATAAATCTAGGAGAATGATGTGTGTGAATGGGTTCATGCATAATTTTTCTATGTTTGTTATTCAAGTCATATCTTCGACTCTGATCTACGAAAGTCTTGACTCAGGCTTTGGGCATTTGGGATGAATGTGTCCCTTACTACCACAATTGTGATAAGTAGGAATATATTTGGGTCTAGCCTTGATAACATGAGGTAGCTCTTTGGATTTTGAAATGTGAGCTATTTTTTAAACACATTTTTCTTTCTTCAAAGAGTCTATTTCATTTGTCAAAGAAACATTTTTATTTTCACAAATATTTAACTTTTGTTCAAGACTCTCAATTTTGTTTCAAAACATAATTTTCATTTTTCAAAACAACATTTTCACTTTTCAATACTTCAAAATCATTTGATAAAATTGAAGTAGAAGTTGTGTTTATCAAAGACTCAACCTTTTTAATCAAAGTTGAATTTAGCTCTTGAATAGACATTTTCTCTTTTGAAATAGATAACAAGTCATTTTTCAAAGTTTTGTAAATTTTATTCAAAGTAGAGTTATTCTTGTAAAAAAATAGTCATAAGTTCCTTAAAAGAAAATTTACACATCGAGGAGAGGTGAATTCATCAAAATCATAAACATGTACACCAAGACAAAAATTCTTTTCAAAATCCATTCTTTTTAAATAACAAATAAACAAGTTTGCAAAGATCTTTAACTCAAAAGGATAATCAAGTGAAGAGCACATGCTTTGATACCAATTGTTGGCCCAAGTATATACCTCTAGATGGGGGTGAATAGAGGTTTTGCAAACTTTTTAAAAATAATTACCAAATAAAAATTATGGTTCAATTAAATTCAGCGGAAGCAAATGTTTGAATCACAATACAACAATTAATATAGCAAGTGTATAAATTGAAATGCAAGAGAAGAGTTAGAGAGATTCAAACACAGGGATTTAATGTGGTTTGGTCTCCGCCTACATCCTTGCCTCAAGATCTCCGTCTCGAGGATTCCACAATCCACTATAAGATTACTCCTCCAAGGTGGAGAAACATTTACAACAGCTTTCTTTCTAAGGTGGAAGACCCTTACCCACAATCTTCTTTAACGGTGGAAAATTCTCACCAATGCTCACTAAGAAAACTTCTCAAGCTTGAAATTGATCAACAATCAAACTTCAAACTTCACAAGGGTTACAACCCAACCCTTCTTCACACAAGATTACAAATGAAGTGTGATATAATGTGTACAAATAATAAACTCCTCACAGAGTATATGGTGTACAAATAAAAGCTCTCACTATTATCTCTCTAAGATACAAACTAATTTGGCTTCAATAAAGAATGATGAATCGAATGATTAAATCACACAAGGGTGATGGATACTGGATTGATATGTGTTTGTATATGATCATTAGGTAATTGAGGACTCATATAATGAGTATAAATAAGCACATAAAAGAATATGACCATTAGGCACAAAAATAGAGTAGTTTGAGCTTTTCAAAAACTAGCCGTTTGAGTTGCAGAGCAGAATTAGTCGACTAGGACAAGAGGATTAGTCGACTAGCAAGCTTATTTTCAAAAGATTTTAACTTCCCGGGCACGGTTAGTCAACTAGGACTAAGAGATTAGTCGACTAGATCATGAAAAATACATTTGAAACATTTATGAATTTTCTTAGTCGACTGGGACAGAAGATTTAGTCGACTATAACTATTAAAATACACTTCAAATGTTTTCCGGGATCGATTAGTCGACTACACAAAGGTTTTTAGTCAGCTAGTAACTTTGCTTCTCAATCATGGCTACTGACTAGTCGATTAGTGGACTGGCACTCAAGAGTTAGTCGACTAGGACAAAAGTTAGTCGACCAGTACACATGTTAGTCGACTAGAACTAGAATTCTCAAAACCAGCTACTGTCTTCATTCTTAGTCGACTAGCATAACTAGTTTAGTCGACTAAAAATGTTGCAAAGCTAATAATTGAGATTTCTCAAGTCCAAATCAACTTCCAACATATGGACAAGTTACTTAAGTGTTCAAAGACATTTTTTGCTAAATTCAAAATGTTTTTCAAAGATGTTTAAGCTAAAACAATAAATATAAAACATTTTGTCTTTGAATCCATATAGTCCATTATGAGTTTGAATCAACTTTTGACCAAAATATAATTTTCTAAATTAAATCAAAGTTGAGGTCATTAATGTATGTTCCTTTGAGCCAATGATAGTTCATCCTATAGAGAGATTTACAATATAAATCCTAAGCACTCACACAAAAACAAAAGCAAAATCTTAAACACTTGAGCTTGGCTTGTGCTAGACTTGCATTTGGCTTCAAGATTGAATTGCATCAATACAATGGCTCTCTTTATGGTCCTTAGTGAATATACAACATATTCATATTCACATAAGGTTCAATGTAGTGCACGAGATTCATGAGGGCTTGAGCATTCTTCAAAGGTTACTTGAATCATGTTCTTATGAATATATATACTAAGATAGATATATAAGAACTATAGGATAATGTCAATGAATCAATAAGATTAGCAAAATAGACACTCAATAAAGTTTGACAATTAGCAAGAATGAATAACAAAGAATTTATATGCATAATTGAAGATTAGCCAAATAGACACTCAATAGAGTTTGACAATTAACAAGAATGAATAACAAATAATTCAAATGCATAATTGAATATGCATAATACAATACTTGTTATCAACAAAATCATTCAACAAAGTTGGATTGAAACCACAAGGCTAACACAGAATACTCATCGTTTGTCACAATAATATTTTTTTTAAAAAAAACTGGCTGTTGGATTACAATGATTATTGCTTAAAAAAATCAGTTAGAAACATAGGATTATTACTAAAAAAAATTTGTCTTTTAGTATCCAAATCAAAACAAACAAATAGGACCTTTAGATTTCCTCAAGGCCTTGTGTGGCACCATCTCAACGGCAAATCACCACATGGTGATCACCATGTAGATCACTAGCAAATCCGGACTCCAAATTCTTAGACTAAATTTTTTAAACCAAATAATATAATAGTAAGATATTTCCTCTATTTTTGTGTAATTTTTAAATGCACAAAAATAAAAAATATATTATACTGATACATCATTTAGTTTTTAAATTTTAATCTAAAATTTGGTCATCCAACATTACTCATAGACATTAGTGATCCACAATTGCATCATTAGCTTGCAACTTCTCACAATTGCATCATAAATGCTTCCGTTATTTTAAAGTTCTACGCAAATGCGGAATGAACAGAGGCGAATGCGACCCGGTGACTTTACGAGGATGGTGAGCACTGCGTCACGGTACGAATATCATACAACGACTTTTTGTACCCTTCATCAATTCTTAGGTGTAGCACTGTAGCCCTCCCCTCATCCTCATACATGGAATCCGGAGTTTTTGAGAAAAAAAGAAGAAGGAAACAACAGAACAATGGATCTGAAGAAAGTGAAGAGATTGTTGGAAAATGGAGGGAGTAAGAATGAATCATCCATCATAGATTCCATGCCTTTGAAATTCTTCAACCCCTTC
This sequence comes from Hamamelis virginiana, assembly GCA_017140935.1. Taxonomy (NCBI): domain Eukaryota; kingdom Viridiplantae; phylum Streptophyta; class Magnoliopsida; order Saxifragales; family Hamamelidaceae; genus Hamamelis; species Hamamelis virginiana. Next base: position 336,182 of record JAESVK010000891.1, on the reverse strand, counting down.
ATAATGCAAGGCCTCCATGTTCATCTCATTGAACCCGGTCGCATTATCTGCTCTATGAAACTACCTCCTCGATTACTGGTATATATATGTACTGACATATGGGTTTTGTTCTTTTGTTGTTCTTGATGTATATATATGTGTGTGTACTCTCTCACATGTGGGTTCTGTTCTTTTTTCTTGTTTACTGGATTTGTTAAGAACACTGGTAATTTCTTGGCTGGAGGAGCCACGGCGACGCTGGTGGATTTGGTGGGTGCGGCTGTGATGTACACTGTTGGAGCTCCCACGAGTGGGGTTTCTGTAGAGGTCAACGTTTCTTACTTGGATGCTGCTTATGCTGATGTGGGTATTTTTAAAACTCTATATTCCTATAATTTTTTCACTAACCCTCTGTAATTGAGTTTGTTTTTGAATTACTGATTAGTGCAAGAGAGAACACTATAACTCTACTCTACTGCTTAATGTTTGTTATCTTCATTCAATATTCATTTCAAAATTTCAATTTTATGTGAATTGTAGCATTGGGGAAAACAAAATTTGTTTTTAATTCGTTGAATGAAGTTTGGAATTGTTTGGTGATGAGATGTCAATTTATGATTGGATCAGTGGATACATAATGGAAGGTCTTAACAGGAATGTATAGTAAATTGTTTATGAGCTGTACCAATAGAGTCTGCTTATATTATCTATGAGAATAGAACCTGATCTCTGCCCCATGAGAATGGAGCAGAGTACAAATGCCAATCGACTAAGATTGAAATCTGTTTTAAGGATCAATATTATCTTTATTTGTATCCAAGAAAGAAGAGCATGGAATTTTAATAATTTATTCTGGCACAAGTTTTGAAGAACTGCAAGTGGAAAATTGATCATGAGGTTACCAATAGAAGAAGAAGGTTCCCTACCTGACAATGAGAGAGCATGGAGCTAGCCGCAACTCTCAATTGACTGAATTGTAATCTATTTTGAGGATCAATATCATCATTAATTGTACCCAAGAAAGAATAACATGAAAATGTTACCTTACCAGAATTGTAAGTGTTTCAAATTTATGAACTGAACCATAATTAGAACTAATGACATCTGACATGACTAAACATTGAGTTTTCAAAATCATTGTTTTCAAAGTTTTCTACTTTACTATAGCATACAATGATTTTGAAAGATATGCTTCTACATGAGGAAGAACTTAATTTGAAATATCATTTAAATATATTTAAATTTAAACTTCTAAAATATTATAGATTGGAATCAGTAATCCATGTCTAGTCATGTAATATAGAGAGTTTTTTTAAAAGCTCAGAAAGAAACAATTAGTTTCTTGATCTCATAAACTTTGATTTGTGCTAGGTAGATAGTAAATTGGTTCACAGTGGGAAAAGTTACATTATGTTTCATGATCTATGTTGATCTTTTTAAAATTTTAAGAAATAATTGTCCATTTTCCAGATCACGGTGGTATTGGTGAAAGGAAAAAATAGAATTGTAGTATTGTAGTAAAACTAGTGAATGCTATTCTTATAGGTCTTCTAAGTGCTGGTCATGTTTTGAACCATGCCCCTGATCGAGAGAAACCAAGTTATATTAGTTGGACAATTGAATACTAAGTAACCTTTTTTAGTTATTTAAGAGTGTTGGGTTTCTTAGGCTTTGTTTGCATTAGCTTTTCTTAAAATAACTTTTGAAGCTCAAAATTCCACTTGATCTAAGAGATGGGGTGATAATCACTTCTAGATGACGTGAGGGATGATAGGATGGTTGGAAAATTTTGCACACTAGAAGTGATTGTGACAAAAGCTTGGAAATGACTTCTACTGTGAAATTTTGCCAACCATCCTATTCCAACTTTTGCCATAATCACTTTTAGTATGAAAATTTTGATATGTGAAGACATGGTTTGAACATAGTTCTAAAGAAAGATGTGAGGAGATAGTTCTCCAAAAGTGATTTTAGAAAAAGCTAATGTAAATAGTGCCTTACTCTATGTTAGACTTCTAGATGATAGAAGATCAAATTAAGGCTAGTTATATGGAATCTATTTTTGAAGTTTATTCACTTGTAAGGCATTTTGTTTACTGGAACCAAGAAGGGGGGAAAAAGGTAGTAAGAGCATGCATTTACAACCCATGGGAATTGAACGACTGCTTTGCTTTTTGTTTTTTTTTTGTTTTCCCCCATTTTGAATGTAAAGGTCCATCAACCATTGTTGAAATGAGAGTCATTTCCAGAACTGATCGCACAGGATCAGTTTAAGGATGTCATGAAATGAGGCCAAATCAAATTTTTAGTCATTTGTGGTGATGATTGCCATTTTTGCTGTGATCAGATTCACATTGATGGATTAGTAGCTTCAAAAGACAATGGCACCAATCAGTTTCCATGGGAATATGGGCTGGCGACGTGTGTGTCCTATTAAACGCTTAGGTTAATTTTCATTGATGATAAATTTCAGAGAAATTTATCTCAAAACTCATTAGAACTAGTTAGTTTGTTGTTCCTTGGGCAATCCTGCTTAATTTATTCATAGTGAAATTTTTTAAGAAGACTACTGAATGGCATTGAACTTTTTTAATATGCCTATGATTTGAAATACCCAGCATCCCACATTATTGGAAGTCCTATTCGCTTAATTACGAAATTTAATAGGTTTATCGCTCATCATGAAGCACTAGATGTAAAATGAAGAAAAATTTAGACCAAATGGAATTTAAGATAAATAAAAGGTTAGCTTTTTCACTAAAAGATATAAGCAAATTGCGGTTGTGAAACACCTTCTACTCCGTCATTTGGGTCAGTGCAATGAGTATCTATAGCTATAGCTGTTGTGGAGCAGAGAACTTGCTATTATCCATCTATTCCATGTCTTGTGCTGTTCAATTGCTCCTGCACTTTATCTTTTTAAGAGAAACTTGTAAAATGCAAGAATAAAAGGAAGAAATGGAAACCAGAAAATGCATGTAAATGCGAGGAGGGGTGGGGGAATTAGACAAATCTGTGATAACGAGGATTTCCAGTGTAGCTGACCCCCAGTACTATGAGAAGCAGGGACCCACGTAGTGGGGATTAGGGATTTATTAAGTTGAGTTGAGTAGTATGATGTCCAGTGTGTTTACAGTTACCTCTATCAGCTTCCTTGGTTTGAAAATGAGAAGGTAAGAGGAATTTTTCAAAGTTTTAAAGAGATTTTACATTCACAACAATTTTAGTCAATAAAATATGTTTAGCTCTTTATGGAAATATTGAGAATTTGAGATAGATGTGAACGCTTGAGTGAAATTAAGGAGGGGAAATTACTAAAATCAAATATTCTTTGGAATGTAGAAACTTGAGTGAATGCTCTGTTTATTCTTGGAGCTTGCACTTGAATGAAGGCAACAACTTCTAGAACTCTTACCATGATGGTCAAGTCTTCAAAGAGGAGGGGGGGCTTTCGTGCTTTTCAGTGCTGTGTTTGCTCTTGAACTGTTGTGGAAATGAGGTATTTCTAGCAATTGAAAGAGAGGTAGTTTTCAGATACCAGTGTATTGTGGAATGCTTGATTGATTACTTACTAGAGATGAGTGGAGTAATGGCTTAGTAGAAGATTAGTTGTTAACTTCTGTTTTGGGTAGTGGATAATTGGTGAGAAGTTTTGGGGAATGACTGGGGTGATTAGGATGCTGAAGTTCTGCTGAATTGCCAGGAATTAAAAGGAAGTTTTAGTCTAGAAAATGAGTTAAAGAATGAGCAGGCTCAAGGTTGAGGGTAAGGGCCCTTAGGTTCAAGCAAAAGGCTTTGGGAAGTTAGGTCACATAGGATATGGAAAGGTTTGAAATTGCCTGAAATGTACATTGAATTAAGTCTTGAAAACAGTTATAGAGCTTCAATTACAAGATGGGGGCCACATGAGTTCAAAAAAGGCATGGGAGCAATTAGCAGCAAGTACACTAGGCTATTAGTTGGCCATTTTTTGGGTAACATAATGAAGCTGATTAAAGTGTCAAACTGGCCCTCAGCTTATCATTGTTAGTGGTTTTCATACCATTTTAAGGCCTTTTGAGACCAAATTAAGTTCCTTGGTGTCCTAAATTTTCAATTAGTAGCGTAAATAATGATTATTTGAGGACATCATGGGTAAATCAGCAAAACCCCAAAATGGGGTGTCTACGACTCTTTAAATTTTCAAATTTTGATCTACAAAACTTATGTAAATCAGGGTCAGATTCAGGTATTGTGCATGTGATGTACTTTTTGAATATTGAAGGGCTGTAAATCAGATTTGGATCTTTTTAGGCTCCAAGCCAACAAATTTTAGTGACACCCAGTGAAGATTCCTACTTTTAAATAATGGAAAGAAAAACACAAAAGAGTACCCAAACGGAGTCTCCTTAATTATTTGAGATTAGGTTTGATTGCTATATTGTGTGGGATTTTGTTGGTGATTGGGGTGCTTTGTTTTCTTCCTTGAGTTTTTGTTTCAAAACTTTATTTTTTTTAGGCATATGAACTTGTGCATTTTTTTCCCTTTTTTTGATTTCTGGTTTAGTGTTTCCATGCAGTAATTATTCATGTACGGTGTGCAATCTTTGTTATTCTTTCTGTTCTTCTTCTTATCATTGATTCAGGAGGAAATTGAGATTGAGGCCAAGGCTTTATGTTTTGGGAAGGCTGTTAGCGTGGCAAGTGTTGAGCTTAGGAAGAAAAAGACTGGAAAAATCATTGCTGTGGGGCGTCATACTAATTACCTTCCTATTTCTAGTAAACTGTAAAATTAAAAATAAGAAAGGAGAAATGAATATTAAAATTGTAAAAAAGGGCTTATACGAAGTGTGGGGTGTGTGTTTGTGTTTTGTATTTGCCTTTTATAACTTATTTGGAAGTAGCTATGAGTGGAGTTTATTTCTATCAAATGTGTTCTTATAACATGATTTTAACAGTGGTTCCATGCTATTATGTGTAGAGTTTGACCTGGGTTATTGGAGACATTAGTCTGAAATTCTAATCAAACTAACTCTCATGAAATGGATTTAACTTCACCTGCTCCTTCCATGTTTCACGGCTGTCAAAGCTGTGTGTGAAAGGATTTTTGCTGTTTCAAAATTAACAGCTGGGATTTAGTTTTATGTGCAAATTGTTGATTAGTTTGGTGCAGATGTAGTGATTCGTTATTTTTCTTTTTCGTTTTCTTTTTTTGTTCTTTTTCGTTCTTTTCTTTTTTTCTTCAGCTCGAGCAGCATTTTGTTTTCTTTAAAATTTTGAATATTTTCCCTAGGCTTTGTTTGGGTGTCAGAAAGAATGAGAACAGGGAAGAAAAATGCTGAAATTTTTGTGGAAGTAAAATTCCTTGTGAAAGCATTTTTCCTCTTATTTCTTTCCTTTCCCTCAACATTTTTGAGTTCCAAGCAATATTATTTGTCTGGGAGCTAGTAGAGTCATCTACGGGCCATTTGCCCGAGCTTTTCTTAAAATCACTTTGGGAGAACTATGGGTTTGTTCACGTTAACTATTTTTGAAATCACTTTTGGAGAACTGTCTCTTCACATATCTCTTTAGAGTTTTGTTCAAACCATATCTTCATATTTCAAAATTTTCATATTAAAAGTGATTGTAGCAAAAGTTGGAACTCCCTAGCTTTTGGCACAATCACTTCTAGTATGAAAAATTTTCCATCCATCCTATAACTCCTCAAGTCGTCTAAAAGTGTTTGTCACCATTTTTTCTTAAATGAAATGAAATTTTAAGCTCCAAAAATAATTTTAGAAAAAGTTAATACAAATTTAAGCTAAATAAAGGGCCACATTGCCTAAACAAAGGGCTTGCTATAGTTTCATATACCTGTATTGGGCTCTTTGCCTACAAGCTTTGGCTTTCAGGTTGGAAACTTAATACGGTCCTATCTCTTCACATACCTCTTCAGAGTTATGTTAGAAACATGTCTTCACAGATCAAAATTTTCACATTGGAATTGATTAGGGAAAAATTTGGTCCCCTAGCTTTTGCTACAATCATATCTAGTATGAAAATTTTGCTAATCTTTCTATTACTCTTCCAGTCATCTAAAAATGATTATCACCTTCTCTTAAATCAAGTAGAATTTTAAATTTTAGGAATGTTTTTAAGAAAAACTAATGCGAACGGCCCAAAATCGACCTTCATTGTGATGAAAGTTACTTTTTGTTTGAAATTAAACTTGTACTAGCATTCATAATATATATATATATATATATATATATATATATATATATAAGAAGAAGAAGAAAAAAAGCATATAAAATGTAATATTCAAGTGTCATACCTATCGTGGTCAAATAATTCAAAAGTTACTAAGAGCATCTCCAATTTGAGCTGCCAAAACCAAATTTTGGCATTGGCACCCAAAAGAGCAGCTCCAATTGTCTGCCACTTGGGATGCCAAATTTTAGCGGGCTGCCAAATTTAGCACCTAAAATGGCAGCAGCCATTTAAGCCACATCAGCTTTCCTACCACTTCTAATTGACCCCAACTTCCAAAATAACAAAATGCCCTAGAGATTGTGTTCGGAGGCCCTGAAAAAAAAATTCCCAACAAATGAAAGATAAGCAAAACCTAAATACCAACAAGTATATCTACTTTCACACAAAAAAAAAAAAAAAAAAAAAGTTCAAAATAACAATAAAGAAGTGGAGAATATGAACCACCAGATATAAAGAAACAACACTCACCGGCAGATTTGCAGAAATCGGCTAATCACCATGGGCAAACGATGACTCCTTCCTTGAAGAAGTCCTTCGCATCCCAAGCCATACAAAAAATCCCCCAAATCTTGTATGAGATGGGAGTGTTATTATGTTTGCAGATCCGGCTCTAAGAATGTGAGAGGTTTGCAGATCCGGTTAAGAGAGAGAGAGAGAGAGAGAGAGAGAGAGAGAGAGAGAGAGTTTTGAATAGGATGCGAACAGAGAGAGAGAGAGAGAGAGAAAGAGAGAGAGAGAGATAGGGCCTAGTTATGAGAGAGATGGGAGAAAGATAATGAAGAAGATGGGAAAGGAGATGGGTGGAGAGAGAGAGAGAGATGGGAAAAATTGACATTTTGAGAATTATTTTTTTTTAGTAAAAGCTTTTGAGAACTGAGAGTAAGAGCATTTAGAGAGTTAAAAAAATTGAAAATTTTGTGTAATTGGAAATTGAAAATTTCGTATGTGTGTAAAATGTTATTATTTTTTCACAGTCAGTTTTCTCATAAACCAACCGTTGGATCATTGTGATTTTTGGCAAGCATGGCATACATGATAGGGATCCAACGGTCAGTTTTCTAAAATTTTCTCCGCAAGTGGCTCTACAAGTGGGCACATGATGATTAGAATAGAAGTATTTTAGTTTATTTTATGCGAAAATAAAAAAATTCAAATATTAAATTAGGATTAAAAAATTAATTAATTAATTTAAAATATTAATTTTTTACATTATGAGGAATAAAAATATTTTATATGTTCTTATAAAAAAAATTGAGAAATAGTTGAAAGTTAGTTAGGAGCATGAGGATAAAAATGTCAAATACATGGAAAGTGCCAAATTTTAGCATTTATGCATTGGAGCACCTTGATGCTATAATTTAGTATTGGCACTATTTGGGGTGCCAAATTTTGGCTTTGGCACCTTAAATGACATTTTTGCACTAGAGATACTCTAGTGCCATCAACCTAGCATGTGAGTCAAACCAAATATTCTAAATAATATACTGTTAAAGTATGATAATATATCCTAAAGTGTTTATGTAACGTGTATTTACTCATTAGGTCAACAACCCTCGTGTTCGGATTTGCTATTGAGGCAACAATCCTCAACACCGGTCTTAAGGTCACACGATTGAAACGCGTAAGGGGGCAGCCGATCTAGCGGCTAAAAATAGGCTGAAACTAAAATGGCACCAAAAATTGCATTTTGCACACCTAAACGGCTTTAATAGTATTTCTCACTATTGGACATCAAAGCGATGACATTTTAAGTGATTTTGATTTTGGAGTTGTGGTTATAATAGATTTAGTATTGTTCTAACAACATATGTTGATGTTGGGTGGAATAACAAATTCTTGTCTAATTTGATGGTGGACCTCAAAAAGAAATTTCTAATTCATAACAAAGGCACTAGGTAGCAGCAAATTCCTTTTTTCTTCTATCTACATGGATTTTGATTCAATCTTTAGTTTGGGAAAATCCTTTATATTCTTCATCACCCAAAAAATTTTGCTCAATCAAACCCAGAGCAAGTCTCAATTGAAAAACACCATTTTTACCGGCCCTAAGCTTTATGTGCACAATAAAACAAGCTTTTTCCGACATCCATGGCTATTTGATTCGGCAAACCAGACACCATCTTTCTTTTAAACCTAAAATCAAACATAAAAAATTTCCAAACATGCCCATAATCAATCGAAAATACATACATACTTACATATATATATATATATATATATATATATATATATATATATATATATATATATATATATTGCAACTTGGTCCTCCCTAATTAACTATTAATTAAAGAGACCTTATAAGTTACTTAATATTAGAAACTTATCTCTCTCATAAATTAAAGAGCTCTCTTGAGTCCTATTGTGTGTGACCCATTGAGTTCACCCCAACCTAATAGTGGACCGGGACATTTCATGTTCCCGAAATAGAAACTTTCTATTTATGGTTCAATTGGAACAATTCCAATTTTGCCCTCAATGATAACACTTATCATTAGACTTTCACTAGTTATGAGTGACGTCTAGCAATGTGTCAAGACGTGCCTGCCCTAGGTGTGGGTGAATATCAGAACTAAAATGAACCCTTCTTATTACTTAATCCTCCATCCCCTAATGTCACTGTTAAGATAATTGGGCATGGTTATTAAGTCAAACCCTATCGTAACAACTTGTTATATGTTCTACAAAATATAATTCTCAATAAAATGAACCCAGTGAATTTCACAGTTCACCTATCATCATGGCCATGGATTTCAAACTGAGAATTATCTTCGTGAACTAACCTTGACATTCTCTCTCATCAAAGATGAAAGTGATGATTCATTCTTGCGCACTCATTTACCTTCATACATAACCCACTAGAGCCAATGAGTACCGATTACACCCTTATGGTTAATGATATACGAGATACTATCAAACCCTAGTGTCTTATGTATAAGGTAACTATGGTGCCCCAAGTCTAAGGATTACCAAATGATGGACGTAACATAAAAATATTCTTTTGACTTAAACTCCATAAGAATATACTTGCAGATCATGTTCAGTGTATATATTCTCTAATATGTACCCACAATTAACTATAATGTCACTACACCGATAGGAAAGACTACATATCCTCCCATTGGAGCTAGTTTAAATCTGTGCTACTCTTAATGGTTTATTAAATATCCACTTTAATAAATCTATGAGCAAAAACTTCTTTAGAATAAATGTGTATGAGAAATATGAGTTTTCATATCTCATCAACTTGAGATACATATTTCTCTTATCATTTATTCATGGACCTTATCATATATATTTAAATATATACGAGTTGTACCTTCAAATTAATATAATATGAAATTAATATGCCTTTTAGGATTGGTTTTAGGGCACACCTCTAACACAATGGGTGGAAGCATCAATGAGGACCATGAAATACCTAAATGGTCCACTTGAGGGATTTATAGGACCCCAAATATCACCTTGTATCCTTTGGAGAAAAGATGGTGATTCGGATGCAATACGTAGAAAAGATGGTTTGGTTACAAATTTACCTTGTGAACAAGGGATACACAAATATCCATTAGGTATAGTTAACTGATGATTTGCTAGAGGATGCCTACAAGAGTTATCAATAATTCTTCTTAACATAGTGGTCCCGGGATGCCCTAATCTATCATGCCAAAGATTTAAGGTATTAGGGTGATCAAGCTTTTTGCTTGATTTAAGCTTCTGGCTTATAACATAGTGGGATTCACCCGTGGAGATTGCTGTGTAGTAGATACCCTAGGATAAAGCACATAAATTTTCTAATGTGAGCTTCTGGCTTCCAACATTAGCAGTAAGACATAAGAATTCCTTATTTTCTTCACATATAGTTTCAATGTGGTACACATTTAGTCTGATGTCTTTAAAACTAAGCAAATTTCTTCATGCATCCTTAATGAATATATGAGTACCATTTGAGTATAGTATGTGTTGTGGCACTGTCTACCAAACAAATATTATCTTCAATTGTATAAATTCCATGAACCATACCTATATGTTAAAAGAAATTAAATTAATTGCTTGATCACATAGGTAAAATAAAATTGAAAAATAATTGGTCTATTCCAAACAGAAACAAATATAAGAAAGATGACAACTAAAAATAAAAAATTTAAATGCATATAAATAATTATTATAAGATCTTCTTGATCTAGCTTGGTGGTGCTCCCAATTTAGCATCAAATGCTTCGTTGCTAAGAGGCTTGCCATCAGTATCCTCAAAAAATTCTTCACACTCTAAGTGTGTAATATCTAGTGGAGATTCCATTGATGCACTTGCATCCAACATATTTGTCTCCATAGCATTAATATAAGCTCGATAGTTTGCTACCACTTCTGGTGGTACATGACAAACACGTGACCGGTGTCCTTCTTTTCCACATCTGCGACAAATATCGTTTGGATGTTTAGCATAATTATTAGACAAATTCTGATTTTGCTTGGAATGAGGATTAAACCACTTCTGGTGATTCTTAGATTTTATATTATTATATAGGCCTTTATATCCACCTTTATTTGATGAATTATTGTATCCTTCTCTCTTGGTGATATTATTTCTCCCACTGTTGTGACTGCCTCTACCTCTATAACCATTTTTGTCTCTGTTTCAACCAAAATTGGCATTTGCTTCAGGAATTGCCATAGACCCAGATGGCCTAGAATTATGGTTCTTGATTAGAACTTTACTGTTTTGTTCAGCAACTAGGAGACAAGTGATAAGTTCTGAATACTTAGAAAATCCTTTCTCTCTATATTGCTGCTGCAAGAGTACATTAGAGGCATGGAAAGTAGATAATGTCTTTTCTAACATATCAGTAACTTTTTCACCACACAATTTGAGAGGAAAAAAAAAAAAATTAAATAAAGCAAAGTTATAATCAGAAACTGTCTTATAGTCTTGGAATTTCATACTCAACCATTCACTTCGAGCATTATGTAGAATAACCATCTTCTGGTGGTCATACCTATCCTTCAGGGATATCCAAAAACTCAATGGATCTTCCTCAGTTAAATATTCATCTTTAAATCTTCATGGATATGATGACGTAAAAAAAATGAGTGCGGAGGCTTTGTTCTCCAAGGACACTTTGTTTCTTTGATAGCATCACCAAGATTTTTGGATTGCAAATGAATCTTAGCATCTACTTGCCATGATAAATAGTTTTCTCCATTAACATCAAGAGCTTTAAAATCAAGCTTACCAAGGTTCGTCATCTTTTAATAACTTGTTCATGCTGATAACGTGTTATAAAAGAAATATAGAAAAAGAATACAATCACGAGACACAAGAAATTACATGGTTCAGCCTTTAGCCTACGTCCACGGTAGCCAACAATCCGAGCTCTTCACTATGAATATTCACAAGTTACAATATATCTCTCTATGGCCTTTTCCAAGCTCATGCTTTTCTAACTATCATCTTCATGATGGTAACACCTCTATTTATAGGCCAATACTCATAATGAGTGGGAATACCAAGAGCCATAAGTTACAATACCAATTCAAAGAGGTCAAAAGTTACATAATTAAGAGTGGAAGAGGAAGAGAAGATGTTATGGAATGGGGTTGTCATCCACATATGCATTCATGCATTTACAACAATAGCAATTTTTTACATAAAATGTGTCCTTTGGTGACCAACGTGGCAAGTTGAATTTTTTTTTTCTTTATTAAACTCCAACAGACTCTCCACCCACAACAGTCACAAACCCATAAGTCATAACCCCTGTACAGGCAAACATACCTAGATTTCCATATACCACAACACCAGCCACAAATATGCCTAGCCACCACCAGCGGTAACAATTAGTTACAAATCTATGGGTTTGATTGTGGCTTTGACTTGAGTTTGGAGGTTTTATTGTGGCTTTGAAGGTTTGAAGGTGGGGTTTGATTCCTTCACCAGACAGAACCACCGTTCCGGTAGTTGAGAAGCACCATTTTCGGACGCCGGATTTGGTGATCTAGAAGATGCAACACTGCTTTGTCTTTCTCTCTCTCTCTCTCTCTTCAATAATATTTGCCGAGCCAATTTCACATTCTTTAACTTTGAGGAGTGAGAAACATTTTCCAGATTTGAGGCTGACATTTCTTACTTCTCTTGGAGCTTAAAAATTTGACGTGGTTCTTCAATTTTGAAGAAAAATCAAACTTGCTATATTTTTTGGAGATGGGGAATAAGTGATGAAGTCCTGGAAGAATACACGTGGAGTTCTCAAGTAATAAAATACGAGATTCAAATACAAAAAAAATTAATTAAATAATAACAATATATTTCAATCAATTTTTTATAAAAGATGTGTGGGTGTTTAATAGATCAAGCCTTTGTCATTCACCCTTTGATTGTGTTAATGTATATACCTTGTATAGTTGACTATATACTGTATAGTTGTTTGTTGCCTATATAAGGCTCACTAGCCATTGTACACTTTGGAATATTGAATACACTCACTCACTTTTCTCTTATTCAATAAACTCTCTCTCATTCATTTTCTCTCATTTAATATCTCCCAATCAACATGGTATCAGAGCCAAATATCTAGCAATATTAGCCTACCACCACTCTCCCACCGCCGAACACCGCCATCAACCACCGTCACAGCCTCAAAATCCGGCAACCTTTATTGTCAAACCTGTCGAACCCCAAAACTCGACATTCCAGTAACTTAAAAACCATCAAACAACTCATTTTTCTCCGATCTTCAAATGCCGTCGAAATCAGCCCCAACAACCACTTGACGCACTCTCACGCGCCATCAAAACCAGAGCGTGTCAGATCCACGCGCAATGCACTCCTCTACACACTTTCACGTGTCGTCCAGCCAATCCCGTGTTGCTGACATCAGCCAGACGTCAGCCCTAGCCACGTCAGCCCTAGCTCGCCACGCCATCTGCCACACCACTGATATATCACCCATCCCTGCCATGTTAGCTGCCACGTCATCACAATGGGTCCACGTCAGCATCAACTGCCACATCACCCTGCCACGTGTCCTCCCCTAGTATTGACACGTGTCAATACATCTAACTGACACATGTCACACCCCTCTTTTGCCATGTGTCAGCTCGACAAACCCCTTCCCCACTAATTTCGACGTCCTGAATCCGTTTTTGGGTTCCGTTTTATGAGATTCTGCTTCTACACTGCACTTTTCAGCCCGTTAAGCTGCTTTTAGAGATACTGCTTCTATAGTTGAGTTTTGAGCATCATGGCTACCTCTAGGTTTCCTGTACATGCATCTTATTCCGCCACTGCCTCTGCCATGGAGAATTTACTTGTTCGCGATCCTTATTCACCTATTACCATTGCTAATCTTGAATCTTTTCTCAAGAATGTTGTCTCATATTCTGGTATTTCTTTCTCCCTTGCTCTCTCTGCTACTACAATAGGTAAGTCCTCTTGGTTATTTGATTCTGCATGTAGCAATCATATGACCTCTGATCTTACTATTTTCTCTACCAAATATTCTACTTCTCATGTTCCAATGATTCATAATGCCGATGGTTCCCATATGCTAGTAAGCCGTACAAGCCAAGTTTCCCACTCCCATATATCTCTTTCTAATACATATCTCATACCCAAGCTCACTCTCAATCTTATTTCTGTGGGTCAACTTTGTGACATTGGTCTTTCTATTATTTTCTCTCGTTCTGGTTGTATTGTGTAGGATCCTTAAACCGGACAGACTCTTGGGACTGGTCGTAAAGTTGGTCGCCTGTTTGAGTTCATCAGTCTTCACACCTCTTCTCCATCTCTCTCAAATCATGAGATTGCTGCTCCAGCTCCTTCCACTTCCCCACTCCACTTATGGCACTCTCGTCTTGGGCATATATCAGTTGGTCGTTTACGGTCTTTAATTTTTAATGGCTCTTTGGGTTCTGTTAGTCATGACTATTTAGACTGTTTATCTTGTCAACTCGCAAAACAACCTGCCTTACCATTTTCTCATAGTACTTCTATTTTTTCTACACCTTTTGATTTAGTTCACTTTGATATCTAGGGTCTTTTTCCTGTTCCGACCATGGGGGATCAAAATACTTTGTGATCTTTATCGATGATTATTCCCGATACACTTGGCTATATCTTATGCATAATCGCTCTAAACTTAAACAAATTTATTATGATTTTGCACAAATGATCAAAACTCAATTTTCTCGTCCTATTAAAGTTTTTTGTGCAGATAATGCCATAGAGTATCGAGATTCAGATTTTCTCACTTTCATTCGAACTAATGATACTATTCCTCATCGCTCTTGCCCAGGCACCTCTCAACAAAATGGGCGCGCTGAACGTAAACATCGACCTCTTTGGGATACAGTTCGAGCATTTCTCATTTCTTCATCTTATCATGAGAATTTCTGGGGGGAAGCTGTTCTCACTGCTGCGTATACAATCAATAGTGTTCCTTCTCCTGTCATTGGTAATATTTCTCCTTATGAACGCCTATATGACTATCCTCTTTATCATCGTCTCAGAGTTTTTGGGTGTGCTTGTTTTGTTCTCCTACAACTTCATGAGCATACTGAGTTAAAACCTCGCACTCGTCTCTGCTGCTTCTTGGGATATGGTATAGAACATAAAGGTTATAGGTGTTGGGATCCCATCTCCAAACGTCTCCGTGTCTCTTGTCATGTTGTCTTCTGGGAGAACAAAATGTTTTCATCACTCTCAAATTTCACTTACCTATTCTTCACACATTATCTTTCTTTACTAATTCCTCAATTCCATTATTTCCTGATGATGCTGATGTAGGTTTCAAACTTTCTACGACTTCTCCTAAGGTACCTATTTTGTCTACGGATCCCGCCACAGTACCATTCTCCACCACTACTGGTGTCCCTTCGTCTGATCTTGCTCCTAATCCTGCTCCTATCTCAGACTCCACCATTGACCATGCTTCCACCTCTGACCTTTCCAACCAATCGTCGGTCTACTCGGGTAAGGGAACAATCTATCATTCTTCGTGATTTCATTATTTTTCCACTATTCTCTCTCATCATGAACCGCAGACCTATCATGAGGCTCGTTCTAATCCTTTATGGCAACAAGCAATGGCTGAAGAATTACAGGCTTTTCATACTACTCATACTTGGGATTTGGTTGACCTTCCTCTTGGAAAATCAATTGTGGGTTGTAAATGGGTTTACAAAATCAAGACCCATTCTGATGGTTCAATCGAGCGTTACAAAGCTCGCCTGGTAGCCAAGGGATTTACTTAGGAACATGGCATTGATTATAAAGAGACTTTTGCCCTCGTTGCTTGCATTACTTCTGTCCGCAGTTTACTTGCTATTGCTGCTGTTCAAAAATGGAAACTATACTAGATGGATGTCAAAAATGCCTTTCTCAATGGCGATCTTTCCAAAGAAGTTTACATGCAGCCTCCACTCAGGTACGATTATCCTCCAAATAAGGTCTGTAGACTTCGTCGAGCCTTATATGGACTGAAACAGGCTCCTCGGGCATGGTTTGCCAAGTTCAGTTCTGTTATTGGGGATTTTGGCTTTATCTTTTGTCCGTATAATTCTGCTCTCTTCATTCGCCAGACAGCCAAAGGCACTTCTCTTCTTCTGCTCTATGTTGATGACATGATTATTACTGGCAATGACCTTAATGGCATTTCTACACTCAAATCCTTTCTTCATTAGCATTTCGACATGAAAGATCTTGGTTCTCTCAGTTATTTTCTCGGTCTTGAGATATCTTCTGACTCCCATGGCTACTATCTATCATAAGCCAAGTATGCTTCATATCTTTTCACTCATGCTGGACTCACAGATGCTAAGACAGTTTCTACTCCTCTTGAGACCAATGCATAACTTACTCTTCTTGATGGTACTTTACTGACTGATGCCACCCTCTATCGTCAGCTGGTTGGCAGTCTCATCTATCTCACAGTCACTCACCCAGATCTTGCCTATGCTCTTCACATTATTAGCCAGTTCATGCCAACTCCTCGCTCCACACACTTTGCAGCTGTTCTTCATATTCTTCGTTATATAAAGGGAACTCTATTTCATGGTCTTCACTTTTCTACCACTTCTTCTCTAGAGTTGTGAGCTTACTCAGATGCTGACTGGGCTAGTGACCCTACTAATCGTCAATCTACTACTGGCTTTTACTTCTTTCTTGGTGAATCTCTTATCTCATGGCGTAGTAAGACGCAAACCGTCGTTGCTAGGTCCAGTACTGAAGCCGAATACCGTGCTCTTGCTAATACTACCCAAGAACTTCTTTGGCTTCGCTGGCTATTCGAAGCTATAGGTGTCCCACATTCTTCTGCCACTCCTATTTACTGTGACAACTGAAGTGCCATTCAAATTGCCTACAATGATGTATTCCATGATCGCACCAAGCAATAGAGATTGATTGCCACTTTGTTCGTCATCATATTGGCCAAGAAACTGTGCACTTTCTTTCTATCTCATCTACTGAGCAAACTGTTGATCTCTTCATTGAGGCTTATCCTCTCGGTCGCTTTACAAATTTAGTTTCTAAACTCAAGTTGGTTTTTCTTCAACCACCTTGAGTTTAAGGGGGGATGTTAATGTATATACCTTGTATAGTTGACCATATACTGTATAGTTGTCTGTTGCCTATATAAGGCTCACTACCCCATTATACACTTTGGAATATTGAATACACTCACTCACTTTTCTCTCATTCAACAAACTCTCTCTCATTCATTTTCTCTCATTCAATATCTCTCAATCAATAGATTGATTGCATGTCCCAATTTCTTTAAGCACAAAACAAAAATGTATGGTGTAAAGGCTAGAGTCCCATGTTTCAGCCCTCCTCCCATTATAATCTTCTCTGTTACCCCTCCATTCCAGAGAATTCTTAAACTTGCCTTAGTAACACATTCCGTAATAAATTATAACCACTTTTCCTTCACTCTAACCTCTTTCAGTGCCCTTTCTATGAATTCCAAACTCATTATATCATAAGCCTTCTCTAGATCTAATTTCCATGACTTACTACCCCTTTTTATTTTTATTTTTTTTTCTTTTTTAAATGAATGAATTACCTCCATAGTTATTAAAGGCGCAAGGCGCACCCTCGGCGCAAAAGGCTTGTAGGGCCTACGCGCAAGGTACAAAGAAAAGCGCGGACCTGACGAAAGTGAGGCACATATTTTAATAAAACTACAACTAAAATATTTGATTAAATGACACTAAGAAAAATAAATCAATTTACACATAAACAATTCAATACTCCCTTTTTTTTGGCCTATAAGCTCAATTGGTTAGAGCAATAGAATGTTGTGTAATTGTACAAAGGTTGTAGGTTCAATTCCTACATAAACCTTTTTTGTTCTTTTGTTTAGTATAGCAAGCTAGGTTGCACAGCCTGCAGTTAGCACAATTTACAATTGCACACTGTCACAACTCATAACTCATAATGCCACATACAATCAATTAGCAACCGATCAGGTAATAATAATATGATTCAAATCATTCAATATTTCAATATAGAAGCAACATAATACAGGGCATATAATGGAGCATTAGAGGATTTAGAGCTAAAAGGAAAAGCAAAAAAAAAAAAAAAAAACACCACCCATTAAAAAAAAATTCCGCAGCAGTTTTGGATTAAAAAAAAAAAAAAAACAAAAAAAAAAAAAAAAAAAAAAACAGAGCAGTCCAAGAAGAAGAAGAAGAAGAAGAAGAAGAAGAAGGGGAGGGAGAGAGAAAAAAAATAGACCAGGCTGTGAGAGAAGAAGTAGGAAAAAGAAATAGAGCAACTGTGAGAGAAGAAGAAAGAAAAAAACAGAGTAGTCGTGAGAGAAAAAGAAGGAAAAAAAATAGAATAGTGAAGTGCAATGTGTGAGATTAGAAGAAGAAGGAAAAAAAAATAGAGTAGTGAAGTGCAATGCGTGAGATTAGAAGAAGAAGGGAAAAAAAATAGAGCAGTAAAGTGCAGTGCGTGAGAGAAGAGAAGAGAAGAGAAGAGAAGAAGAAGGTGACCGCGCTATGGCAAGGGAGGTTAATTCCTCGCCACGCGTCAAAATTGATATTTATAAGACCGCACACAAAAGATAGATAACCTTAATTTGTGGTAATAAGAGGAGTGCGGGTCGTACACAGAGAACGATGGTTAATTCAAATAAGAAGCTTAGAAGATCCTAAACTAGTGAGATTTGGATTCAAAGATTGATTTGGTTGATTGATTGATTCCCCTAATTGTAAGCAAGCACAATTAAACTAAATAAAAGTTATATAAAATCAAAATATGGAGAGTAGCAATGGGGTTGGATCGGATTTAGGGTAAGCATGAACCGGTTGTAATAGAAAATGTTATTTTAATGTGGGATAATGGAAAACCTAATCTACAAGATCTGATTAACCTAGAAAAAGTATGAATGATTAAGTACTCAACGATTTAATTAAAAGCCATAGACTATCAATACTCATTCCAGAATGCATATCCTATGCTAGCAATTGAAATCCTCATTTACTTAATCATCCATCATCAAGATTACCATTTGTATTCGATTGTAGAAGCAATCACATAAAACTAATACAATTAAGGATAAATTCAATTTCATAAACAAAAGTCTACGAATACAAATCTATCCCAACATTTAATAACATTTATTACAAAACGGAAGCAAAACCTCACCCAAATCGTTCTCCAAACCCCATTGCCATGAGACCTAGCCGGCCATGCGATAAATCGGTGATCCTTGAATGCTCCTCCGCCGCATAGTTCGGTTATAGGACTTTTAGAGAAGGTTTTGAGGTGTTTGGTTCCCAAGAAAGTTCCTAGAAAACTGTGTAAATCCTAAAACATACTAAAAAGGGAAAGTTGCCAAAAAGGGGATCCCTTTCTCTCTCTATAGCTTACTATTTATAGCCCCACAAACCCTAGAGAGGGAAAAGACCTATATACCCTTCAAACACATGGTAATTACAGAGAGATAACACTGAAAAGTTAAAATTTCGAGATCTCTATAGATAGTAGTCGAGTGCCTATCGATAGAGATCTCGTTTATTACAAATCGCCTTAAAACAGAGAACGTCACCTATCGATAGCGCACAACACACCTATCGATAGGTGGTGTTTTTGATTCTGTAGCTTAGAGGTCAGAAGCGAGCTCCTATTGATAGCTGATTGGGAGCTATCGATAGGTCTTGAATAATTTCCAAAAAAATAGACCAGAAGCTACCATTTATCGATAACTGAGTTCCTCTATCAATAGATGGGTCTTTGTCTTCAATTTTTCAGCTCGAACGAGATTCGATGCTTCTTCAGCTCAGGCTTCATAGAAACGCACACGAAAATGGGCTTCACTGGGCCAAAAACCTGCAATGGGGCCGAAAACACCGTTAGTGAGTTATTCAATCTTAAAACCAATCAATTACCTATCTATTAAAGCATAATTAGAGGTAACCATAATCCAATTAGAGTCTATGATTGTGAGCAATCACAGCCCCCAACTTAGATGTTGCTAGTCCCTAGCTACACTTCAATATAAAGCAATTGATTAAGACTAGAGAAAAGTAGATAATAAAACAGCTAAGTAGATAGGAAAATCCAAAAACTAAAACTGAACATGAATAGGGGAATGGGCAAGTTAATTTAATTTATGCATGCATGGCACCACACTATACTTGACTATTGCAAATATTCTTTTAATCAACTAGAAGTATGTCCTTAAGTGTGTTTGTGCAATTTGTGCTTCAATAAATTAACTTCTCTGTCAAATTAAGCTAAAGCTTCATCCTATTAATGAGCTTCGACTTCAAAATCTCACAAGATGGTCACTCACAATAAAATCGCACAAGAGATGTAGGTGAACTATTCTGCCCATAACATGTGGAAGAAAATATACAAGTCTACTTATATATTTAAGCACAAATTCAAAGAGAAAGAGAGATTGAAATGCTCACTTTGCAATCACCGAAATAATTATAAATAATCATGCACAAGATTGTTGATCAAGAGAGAACAAGGTAACATTAAGAAATCAAAAAAGACTTTAAATGGCTTAAAATGTACCAAGGTTACTAGAAAGAAAAGACAACTCCAAAATAAGAATGGTTAAACAAATGTGGTTCAAGGTGTCTACCCAATAACCATTCTTAATAAACTGATTAGACTCCATAAAAGAAAAACAACCGAAACAAAAAAAAGAAAAAGAAATAAATCCAATAAGAACACCTAGGGGTGTGCGCGGGTCGGGTGAGGGCGGGCGGAGGGTAAAACAGCCAACCAACCCACCTTTGGCGGGTGGCTAATTCTCTCACCCGCCAACCAACCCGTCTACCTCAATAATCGACGGATTGGTTAAATATATGGCGGGTATCAACCGGCGGGTTGGGAGGATTGAGCGGATGAAGCATTACTATTTTTTTTTTTTATAAGCACCTAAAGTTCTTAAACATTTTTAACGAGCAAAAACACCTCAAATTCGTATCTAACAGTGCAATATTGTGTTATTTAGTAATTAAACTATAATCCAAACAATTCTTCTAATAGTAATAAACTAAAGTGCCAAAATAAATTGCCCTACAACAATAGGAGCTATTAACTAGATACATAATAATAAAGCTAGGTTCGTTGTTATTAAAAAATCTTAGAAACTAACATATGGTTTCACATTCAAAATTGAAAGGATATCAAACCAAATAAGTGCATATTCAAACTATCATAATAAATATCTGTAAAGAAATAAAAAACACTAACTTGCAAGCACATCCAATTAAGGGAAAATATAAGGTAGTAATGAAATTTATTTTATATAAATGTATTATTTATTTATATATTATTATTTGGCGGGTGGGGGCGGGTTTAGGGTGGGTTGTCACCTCTATACCCGCCAACCGACCCAACTCTTCAAAAATTCATCAAATCCACCCAACCCAACCCGCTTAGCCTAACCATTGTAACCGCGGTTTGCGGATGGGGTCGGGGTAGGTGGGGTCGGGTCCGGCGGGTTGGGTGGGTTTTTGCACACCCCTAAGAACACCACCAAAACAAACCAAAGTTTCACCAAACTCCACCAAAAACAACACCCATCAAAACACCAACTCATGCCATCTCAACTCTTAGTTCCCTGCTGGTTCATCACCATTCTAGCCACTGTCTGGTACATGAGTGGGCGGGGAATATGCAAATAAAGCCATCTCAGTATCTGATAACCCCGCTGGCTCCTCCATAAAGCTCTCATATGAGCCGAATGCATCCTTAGAGTTTCACTCATGGACTGATGTCCAGCCAACAAAGTCTTTTGGGTGGCCATAATCAATTGCTGCCCCAACCAAATCTGGTTCAGGAAATCTCTCTCGCTCATAAACGGGGCAGAGAAGGCAGGAATGTTCTGAGGGGTAGGTCTAGACTCCTGAGCTGGTGGTGGTCTCTCCTGAGGCTGAGCAGGGGCTACCAGGGTAGATCTCAATCTCCTGGCAGCCTGACTCGCTGCTGTGCTCTTAGTAAGAGTGGTCCGAGTAATCGGGCCCTCGCCCCAAAGTAGCTGCTCATCTTAATCAACTCCCGCCCGCAGTACAAAATAGGTGATTATTTGTGGGTATGGCATGTTGCTTCTTGGAATAGAGGAGATGTATGCCCTAATCTCAGAGAATATAAGTAGTGCAATATCCATTGGCCCATCAGCCATAAACTCAATCAGAAGTCGCACAGATTCCAGAGGAAGGTCAGAATCAGTTCCACGCGCCCGTAAGTTGGAGTACAAAATCTTATTCATTACCAAATATATAGCATGCATGTTCTTCGTATTGAAGTTCTGTAGAACAAGGCTGGGGTCGATACAAACAGTGTTCGCGCAGTCCTGGATGGTCAACTCTACATACTCACCGTGTGACTTTGCAAACTCCTCTGCAGTAGGGCGCTAGCAACCCAATTAAAAAGCGATATCATCCACACTGAAGCGGACTGTGCTCCCTAGAACTGTACCCTACAGAATCTCTGGCTCGTCATCCTGATATCGATCTAAGAGATAAAAATCTCGCACCAACGAGGGTTTGTACCCTCCACGCCTAGCCATCCAGGTAAACAGTTTTCGTGCTTTTAAAATCTTGATAATCGTATGAGAAACTGGAATCTGACGAGTGTCAACATATCTCTCTACATTAAACTTCCTTTATCTCACAACACTCTTATAAGTGGGCCTTTAAGTGCTCTGGCTTGTTATCCTGACCCTCCAGCCAGTCTGAGGATCGAAACTCTCCAACACTCTCCTCGGGCCCTCTCTAGTCTCCTCCCCAATAATGGCATACTCCTCCTCTGCAATAGTATGCTCCTTCTCAGCAGGCTTAGGAGCTCTAGACGATGAACCGCGATGACGAGGTGCAGGTGGAGGAGGTGGTGCAACAAACTCATCAGAACCCGAGTTAGAGCTCCAGTCAACCACGGCAGGCCTCCTTCCCCGCCCGGAATATGAAGCGGTGGACCTTCGAGGGCGACTCATATTTGTAAGACTTACAGCAAACAAAACCAACACTACCCAACCACAACGCAGCCAGAAAACGCACACAACAGCAGAAGACCAACAGTCACAACTTCAAAATACCATAAAATATCCTCAGCAATCCCCAGTCTAACACCACCCAGCACAAAAAATAATCCACACTCATAGGCAAAAACAACTTCAAAATTGCTAATGTTTACTAAATAGAATCCCAACAGCCACTATTAACAACACATAGACAATAAAGAAAACAACAACAGCACCAACCTAGAATGAAAGACGTTGTAAGTGTGATGTTGAAAGCCCAGAATGCGAATAGGTGGTTAAAGAAAAGTCACTGGCGGTTATGGGAGGTTGAGAGGTTTTTGGTGGAAAGAAGGCGGGACGACGAGGAAGAATGAGAGGGGTCCCAACGCGGGCCCCTTTTATTTTTCAAACTGGCGAGATCTCTATCGATAGATGGTCTCACCACTATCGATAGGTGACCTATCGATAGCGGTCAGACCATATATCGATAGGTGCAGCTTCTGGCTTTAAATTTCAACTCTTTTTTTTTAAATTCAAACTGTACAGCGAAAAAGAAGAAAAGGAAAAAGAAGACAATAGCGAACTATCAGGATGGACTAACGACAACCCAACACCTACTACCCAATACCAAGCGTTCCAAAAGGTTACCTAGGTTTTGATGAAAATATGCATGTGTTTAAGCTCAAAATGGGGTGCTAGGGTAAAAAAAAACCAAAAGCGAGAAACAAAAGCTGGATACGAACACGAACGAAAGCCTAGAATCATCTTTCAAAAATGCTAGAATGTTCTCAATTGATCAACTAAACTGAACACGAATGCATGCTTTCATCACAGTAATTGCAATTTTGAGCACAAAGCAAGAAACTAAATATGTTGAATAACTGAATAGAGTGATTATCCAATCCAATCGAAATAATGGCTTGAAACATGCATAAAGGATTCTAAATCTCCACTATTGTTTTAAGATTTTACTCTTACTCAATCAACATAATGATTAATTCACAAAAGCTCGTGTATGTGATCAGTTTTCATGACAATTCTAGCTTCTCAAATAATATAAGCAACAATTCAGTAAGTATGGGCACTATATAAGCATAACTAATCAGCTAGCCGCTCCATTAAACATGCTCATTATTACAAAAACTGAAAGCAACAACTAACAAATAATTACAAAAAAAAAAAAATTTCATAAAAGGTGCATATCATATCCATTGGTTTTCACCTACCCATGACTTCACAGTTACACTCAAAATCATCAACAATCTCAAGAAGCACATAATAAGAATGTTAGTCATGAATTAAATGAATGATGCCTCCCCCCAACTTAAATTGAACATTGTCCTCAATGTTTAGGGAATACCAACCCAACGCACAACATGCAACTCTAAAAACAACCAAAACCTAAAAAGAAAACAAACTAACTTATGGGTTTCCTCCCAAGCAGAGCTAAGTTTTACGTCTTCAACCAGACGTCTTGCAGTGTCCTAATCCAACTCATAGGTGGGGTCCGCCAAGCCTATTGAGTGCACTAGCAACCCATCATGAATGATGTTATCATTGCTAATGTTATCAATGAAGTTCTTTAGCCTTTGACCATTCACAGTGAATTGTGCTCCACTTTTCGGGTTCTTTATCTCAACTGCTCCAATGGGAAACACCTTCATAACAACAAAAGGGCCATCCCATCGAGATCTCAGTTTGCCAGGAAAGAGACGCAATTTGGAATTGAATAGCCACACCTTTTGATTTGGTTCAAAAGATTTTCTATTGATGTGACTATCATGAAATTCTTTCATCTTTTCTTTGTAAATTTTAGCATTTTCTTATGCTTCATTGTGAATCTCTTATAGTTCACTTATATGCAGTTTTCAATTCAAACCTACTTCATTCATTTCAAAATTAAACTGTTTGATTGCCCATAGAGCCTTATGTTCCAACTCAACTGGAAGATGGCATGGCTTCCCAAACATAAGTCTATATGGCGACATGCCAATTGAAGTTTTGTAAGCTGTCCTATATGCCCACAATGCATCATTCAAGCGCAGAGACCAGTCCTTCCGGTCAGGCCTGACAGTTTTCTCCAATATGTGTTTAATTTCCCTATTGGACACCTCTACTTGACAACTGGTCTGGGGATGATATGGGGTTGTAACCTTATGAGTAATGGAGTATCTTGCAACCAGTGCTGCAAAAGGCCTATTGTTAAAATGTGATCCTCCATCACTTATAATTACTCTTGGGAACCCAAATCTTAAGAAAATGTTCTCTTGCAAGAATTTCACCACAACCTTGTGGTCATTGGTTCTGGTTGCCACTACCTCTACCCACTTGGAAACATAATCAACAACAACCAGAATATATTCAAAACCATGAGAGATTGGGAATGGTCCCATGAAATCGATTCCCCACACATCAAAAACTTCAACTATCAAAATTGGGCTCAAAGGCATCATCTCTTTTGGAGATATTTCCCATCTTTTGGCAGTTCTTACAAGCCTTGCAAAACTCTAAGGCATCTTTAAAGAGTGGAGGCCAATAAAATCCACACAGTAAAACTTTGGCAGCAGTCTTTTTCCCACTGAAATGACCCCCACATGCCAAGGTATGACAAAATTTCAAAATATCTTGCACTTCAATTTCCGGGACACATCTACGAATCACTTGATCTGCACAACATTTAAAAAGAATTGGATCTTCCCAAAAATAGTATTTAATTTGTGCAAAGAGACATTTTTTTTCTATTCTTGTCCCAATCCGATGGAATGAGTCCCGTGACAAGATAATTAATAATATGAGCATACCAAGGCAAGTGGTGGTGTGAGATGGTCATTAATTGCTCATCAGGGAAATTATCATGAATGGGTGCAGTGTCCACAGGCTGATCTACCAGAATCCTTGATAGATGATCAGCCACAACATTTTCACATCCCTTCTTGTCTCTGATTTCAAAATAAAATTCTTGAAGCAACAGAATCCACCTGATCAATCTAGGTTTTGTTTCTTTTTAGACAAAAGGTATTTCAATGCAGCATGATCTAAAAAAACTATGACCTTGGATGGAAAAAGATATGACCTGAACTTATCAAATGCAAAGACCACAAAACCTCGAATGGAAGGGACCAATTGGGTGCTTGCATGATTGGGGCAGTGCTCAAAGATGAGCGAAGTCTCTCAAATGCTTCCATGCAATCCCTATCAAAAACAAAGGGAACATCCTTGGCCAACAGATTACACATGGGCTTAGCGATTTTGCTGAAATCTTTGATAAATCGCCTATAAAAGCCCGCATGTCCTATAATGATCGGATTTGTTTGATAGTGGTTGGAGGAGGTAATTTGGCTATCAATACATCCTTGGCTCTATCCACTTCAATACCTTTTTTGACACGACATGCCCTAACACTATTCCATCTCGGACCATAAAATGACTTTTCTCCCAACTCAGCACTAAATTCTTCTCAGCATCTCTTCAAGACCTTATCTAAATGAGACAAGCATTCATCAAATGTAGATCTAAATACAGAAAAATCATCCATAAATATTTCTAAGAATTCTCCAATTATGTCAAAAAAGTGTAGACATCCATTTTTGACCATGGGTATGGTCATTAATGGTTGCCTGTGATTAGAGGTGAAATAGGGTGTTAAATCCTAAGTTACCAGTTCTACCCTTGTGAGTAGTTAGATAGAGGTCATTATTGCATGTAGGTTTTTAAGTCAGATTGAGTCGGTTCTTTTTGCATTTAGTTTTTAGAGAGTCTAGGAACATCCCTGTAAAATTTCATGGCATTCTGAGTCTAGCTTGATAGAAAATAAGGCCTTTTGTGACTTGAAGGGCAATACTGTCATTTGAATCACAAAAGCTCTGAATAACTGTCGATCTTGTCTCGATTGGTCTCGGGGCTTTAGGATAGATATTTAATGTGTTTGGTAGCTAAGTCAATCAGTGGCAAGGTCTGTTGAGCCTTCTGGCTCATGTTTGGCTCTTGAGGCTCAAGCCCGGATTAGGGTTTCGACCGGAAGCGACCGGGATTCGATCTTTTTATCACACCAAAGCCTTCAAAGGCTTCAAAACTCTTTCTTAAAATGTTTTAAAACTTGTTTCGAGAATAAGAAATGATTTCAAGATCGATTGGTTAGCAGATTTCAAAACCCTAATTTAGAGAAAACACTAAAGTAAAGAGTTACTTAATTTTAATTCGATTAAAATTGATATCTATTTTCATGGGATGAAAAATAGATTAAAACATGTCTTTAATATATGCCATTACCATTTATTACTTGTTCCTTTGTTTCTTTAATTTATGCAATGTGATTGTTTAAATTATAATATGGAAGGTTATGGGCTTAAAGACCAATTAATATGGATGTGATTGGCCGCATATGTGTGATGATTTATGGGTTGTAATTTAAAGTAGTTTAAATTATTTGTGATGTAATTTTAATTATGGGCTTGCATGCCTATTTCCCTCCTTTGTTATGTATCCCCTATTCCTTTATACATTTTCTTCATTTATGTAATTGTACATCAAAGATCGAGACGGTACATGGTGTACCCGAGGATGCATGGAGCAGTGGGAGGACAAAGAGAAGACCTTGAGAAGATCTTTTCTTTTATGTAATAGTTACAGGTTAAAATTGCGATCACGTAACCCACATAAGACCTAGGGCTCAACTATTGGCTCTAGTTGGGCCCAACTTAAAAGGTCCATAATCTTTCCACTAGGCCCATATATATGTTAGATGTATGCTTTAGGGGCCCGTTAACCATATTATTATATGTCTTTGATGATAGTGTCCCGTTCCTTTATGGATAGTGGGAGTACCATCAAAGTACTAATAGTAAAGAATGGTTAATAATATATATGTGATATATTAATGCATGTGATGTATGTTAATATTCTGATGAGACCTAAATACCCCTCAATTTCAAAATTAAATTGTAAGGAAGAGGCATATGAGTGCTTTATCCTAGCCTCCTACCATTACAAGATAGGTGAATCTTTATGGTGGATGTGTTTGGCTGCAGATATGTGGGAACACATTCATTATGAAGGTTCAAACCAGCTTGTTACATATTGGATATCATGAGGTGCGATAATGGGGCTTACCAAGAAACTATTATGTGAGGGATGCCACATTCAATTGACCATACTCATGTGAATGGTAGGTGTGATTTAACTAAAGTACACTATCCAAGAAACTATTATGTGAGGTTACTGTAATTTAGAGGCTAAAGGAAGGTTGGAACTTGCTTAGTGAAGCATTGGATAAAGAGTTATCCACCCCTTTGGATTAGTGATCCAAGAAACTATCATGTGAGGTTCACTAGTTCAAATGGGACCCCAATCCCCATTAAGAATTCAATTTTTGAATTCTCGAATCCTATAGAGGGTGTATGGGATTTGATAAAATAGTGGGAGACACCATAAAACTAAAGACCAAGTTATTATGGTTTAATGAAATATATTAATCAGTTACTTATTATTGTAGATATCATGGTTATACTCAAACAAATATCCAAAAATGAATTTGACTACTGTTTGACTGAATCTTGCAACAATGAGCTGTCTAAAGAATTAGGAATGGTTCCTAATTCAGGATTTTATCTATCAGTTAGCTCTGCTTGCTCTTGGGTATTGGATACCGGTGCTAGTTCTCACATATGTAACAATATTAAAGAACTTAGAGGAAGCAGACAATTGGGTCGAGATCAAGTTTCCCTTCGAGTAGGAAATGGAGCAAACGTTGCTGCATTAACTGTTGGGACTTGTGACCTGATTTTACCATCAAGGCATGTTCTGAAATTAGAAGACTGTTTGTTTATGCCAGGTATAGTCAGGAACATTATTTCGGTTTCATCCTTAACATGTTCTAGCTATGAATTTGTTTTCAGTAGGAATGGTTGTACTATTTCTTTTGGAAATAAGTTAGTAGGTTCTGGCATATATCTGAGCGGTCTATATTTCTTGAACATGGATGGTAGTATAAACTGTTTAGAGAAGAATCAAAATGCTAAAGGGCATAAAAGACCTCGTAATGAAAATGACTCAACCTATGTATGGCATTTAAGATTAGGTCATATTAGTGAGGAAAGAATTAATAGGTTAGGTAAGGATGGGCAATTGGGCTCATATGTACTTGTACCCTTACCTACCTGTGAACCTTGTCTCATGGGTAAAATGACCAAATCGCCCTTTACTGGTCACAGTGAGAGGGCAGGAGACATACTAGGGTTAATACATTCTGATGTATGTGGACCTTTAAACAAGGTTGCCAGAGGTGGTTTCACCTACTTCATTACCTTTACCGATGATCACTCACGGTTAGGTACGGTGTATCTTATGAAACACAAATCTGAATCCTTTGAAAAGTTCAAAGAATACAAAGCTGAAGTGGAGAAACAAACTGGCAAAAGTATTAAAGCTCTTTGATCTGATCGAGGAGGAGAATACTTAACCACTGAGTTTTTGGATCATCTGACTGAGGCTGGCATATTATCGCAGTGGACTCCTCCTGGTACACCTCAGCTTAATGGTGTATCTGAAAGGAGAAATCGTACTTTGATGGACATGGTACGATCGATGCTGAGTTACACTGATATGTCAATATCCTTTTGGGGATATGCATTGGAGACGGCTGTTTATTTGTTGAACAGGGTTCTTCCAAGTCTGTCCCTAAGACTCCATATGAGATGTGGTATGGGAAGAAACCAAGCCTTAAGCATATGGGGGTTTGGGGTTCTGTTGCATACGTTAAGAACCAAAATGCAACCAAATTGGAAGCAAGATCGAACAAATGTAGATTTGTGGGGTACCCAAAAGAGTCTTTGGGATACTATTTCTGTCACACTAGTCAAGAGAAAATCTTCGTTAGTAAGTTTGCCGTCTTCTTAGAAAAAGAGTTTATTCAAGAAGGAGGTAAAGGTCAAGTGATAGATCTCAAGGAATTATCCGAGAGTTCACAGATCAACACTGATACCACCCCTGCCCATGTTGAGGCAGAACCTACTGTTACACCACCACTTCGTAGATCTAGTAGGATATCTGCTCCTCCAGATAGATATGGGTATTTACATGAGATGCAAGAGGAACTGTTTCTTGGCGACAAGGAACATCCAGATGATCCTACTACATACGAAGAAGCGATGTTGGACATCGACTCGAGTAGATGGCAAGAGGCCATGAAATCTGAAATGGATTCGATGTATTCTAACCAAGTCTGGACTTTGGTAAATCCTCCTGAGGGTATAGTACCTATAGGCTGTAAATGGATTTACAAAAGAAGATAGGCTCGGATGGAAAGGTAGAGACCTACAAAGCTAGACTAGTGGCAAAAGGATATAATCAGAAGCAAGGCGTTGACTATGAGGAAACCTTTTCGCCAGTAGCTATGCTAAAATCCATTAGAATCTTGTTGGCTATAGCCGCACACTATGACTATGAGATATGTCAGATGGATGTAAAGACTGCCTTCCTAAATGGTAACATTGAGGAAGATCTTTATATGGAACAGCCTAAGGGCTTTATATCCAGTGGTGAGGACCACAAAGTGTGCAAGCTACAGCGGTCCATTTATGGACTAAAACAAGCTTCTCGAAGTTGGAATATTCAATTCAATGAAGCAGTCAAATCGTTTGGCTTCCTTCAGAATATGGATGAACCATGTGTGTACAAGAAGGTTAGTGGGAGTGCAGTCACATTCTTGGTCCTATATGTGGACGACATCCTAATCATTGGGAATGATGTAGGAATGATTTATCGGTAAAACTTTAGCTCTCTAGCAACTTCTCCATGAAGGATTTGGGAGAAGCAACCTACATACTGGGTATAAAGATCTATAGAGATAGATCTAAGAGGTTGCTCGGTCTCTCACAATCTATGTACATAGATAAAATATTGAAGATGTTCAGTATGGAGAATTCCAAGAGGGGTTTACTTCCCTTTAGACATGGAATTCATCTCTCCAATGATATGTCTCCTAAGACAGATCAAGAGAGAGAGCATATGAGTAAGATCCCTTATGCTTCAGCCGTGGGGAGTCTTATGTATGCTATGCTATGTACAAGACCTGATATCAGTCATGCTGTAAGTGTTGTCAGCAGATATCAGTCTAACCCAGGTGAGGCACACTGGGTGGCAGTCAAGGGCATCCTTAAGTACTTAAGAAGGACTAAGGATTTGGCTCTTGTCTATGGAGGAGATGAGCTTAAAGTAGATGGTTTCACTGACTCTGACTTTCAGTCAGATATAGTTGATAGAAAGTCTACATCTGGATATTTATTCACCTTAAATGGTGGAGTGTATAGTTGGAAGAGTTGTAAGCAGTTACATTGGATTCCACTACAGAGGCTGAGTATGTAGCCGCCTTGAAAGCAAAGCTGTTTGGATAATATTGAATCGTTCAATATTATAATCTTATGTCTCATCAGAAGTCCAAACACATTGATAGGCTCTTCAAGATGATTTGAGAAATCATAGATAGAGAAGATATCGGTATGCAAAGAGTAGCATCTGAGGATAACACCTGAGACCCACTTACCAAGGCTCTTACCCAGAAAGTCTTGGATCGACATCTTGAGAAGATGGGGATGAAGTATGTCACTAATTGGATTTAGTGCAAGTAGGAGATCGTTAGATATGTGCCCTAAAACCAATTGTTAAGTTGTATTTAGGGTTTTATATTTCATTATATTATCTTGTATGAAACATTATTCATTTATGATATGGCTAATTGTATCA
Organism: Hamamelis virginiana; assembly: GCA_017140935.1. NCBI lineage: Eukaryota > Viridiplantae > Streptophyta > Magnoliopsida > Saxifragales > Hamamelidaceae > Hamamelis > Hamamelis virginiana. The sequence continues at coordinate 304,740 of JAESVK010000891.1, read as the reverse complement.
TGTAAACTTGTGTTTAATTACTGTTCATGATAAAGTCCTTGGATAGTATGATAGAGAGTTATATCTCAAGTGTTGAGATAGAGAGACTTACAACTTTCAAGTATATCTATCCTAAACTAGTTCCTGATCATAGGTTTATATATTTGGACGATTATAAACCGTTAAGATTAGCTCAGGTTTTACTAGCTCCATGGGAGGATGGTGAGTCTCGAACCATCTGTGTAGAGACACTATAGTAAACCTGTGGGTGCTTGTTATAGAACAAGTACACCGAACGTGACCAATATGAGTACAGCTTATGGAATTCTATTTGTATGTCAAAAGCTGCTCATGTGTATAGTCACAATTGTAATCCTTAAACTTGAGACACGACTTGTTATCTTATATATGAATTGCTAGTGTTTGATAGTATCTCGTACACCCTTAATCATAAGGATGTAATCGGTGCTTATTGGCTATAGTGAGTTATGAATGAAGATAGGTGAGTGTGCAATAGGGGATCACCACCCTTAATATGAAAGGGCGAATGTCTTAGTTAGTTCACAGATACTATCTCAATGGAGTGTTTGGCCAAAGCAGAAGTTTACCAAGAAAAGTGTTTCAAGGGTATACCTAATTGAGATTATACTCTAGTGAATTTGTGACATATGATTAAGTTAGGGTTTGACATGAATCCATACCCAACTAACTTAATCAAGACATTGTTTGGTGAGGGATTATCTATAGCACGAAGGGTTCATTTACACGTTCGTATATTCACCCACACCTAGGGTACGTCATGCCATATTGCTAGATGTCACTCATGACTAGTGAAGGCCTAATGATAAGAGTTATCATTGAGGGCAAAATTGGAATTGTTCCAATAGAACCTAAAATAGAAAGTTTCTATTTTGGGAGACATTGAGATGTCCCCTGCCACTACTAGGTTGGGATGAACCCAATGGGTCACACACATAAGGACATAAGTGAGGTTCTTAAACTTGTGAGAGGGGTACACTCTTATTAATATATGTTTGACTGTAATTAATTAATGGTTAATTAATTAAGAGTCAAAAGGATATCTAATTCAAGAGTGTTAGTAACCTAAATAGGGTTAATGGTCATGCTAGCACTAGTAACCAAACACCTTAAAAAGAGGAGAAGTCTATTTAAAGAGAGGGAACCCTAATAGTTCATTAAGCTTAACTCATCAAAGGGCTCTCTCTCTCTAAGCCGCCACACTCTCACTCTCCATCTCCAAGCTTGCTTTTTCAATGTGTTGAAAGATCAAGAAAGTTTACCGACTCTTGTGTTCGTGTGGACTCTCATTGGAGGCCGCCGTACTTTTGGGGCTCGAGGTTTGAGCGAGGACGATCATCAAAGTGAAGGGAGCTTTTGCAAATGAACATATCAAGTAAGCTTTTAATTCTTGTTCAATTAATTGTTTGATTCGTTTTATCGATTGAGTAGATTCTTGGATGAATACAATGGGGAAAAATTTTAAATCCTTTATTCCACTGCGTTCCCTTATCGTATTCTTTCAGGTCAACGACCCTCTTGCCCAATAATTGCTATTTTTCAGTGTTTTTTCTGCCCGGGACTTTTCCAAGTGCTTGCCAAGTGTCCTAGCTCGGGATTGGGACTTTGGGATGAGTTTGAAGTCCTAGGAAGGCTGGATTATGACCTTTAGATCATTCCTAAGAGATTTAAACTCAGCCATTGATCAAATTCAGGCTTCCCTATAAATAGAGAGCTCTGAAATCAATTTTAAGACACACAATTGGCTTTAGAGAGCTAGTTTGGAGAGTAGAAGCTTGAGCATTGCAAAAGCTTCCCCCATAGTACTCTTAGGTATACTTTTGAAGTCCTTTGGAGGTTGGAGAAGATCTAAGAGCAAGGGAGAAGGAATCAAAAAAGGTTAGTACAATTAATTATTGTACTTTAGTTTTAAAAGTTTGCATATCTCTTATTCTTCTTCTCCTCTTCTGTGTCCATATTGTGTTAGGGATGAGTGTTTAGGTTGAGTCTTCATATTTCTTTAGTATGCATGATAGGGATTAGTTTATTGTTTCTTTAGTATGCATGATAAGGATTAGTTTATTAGAATGGTTTTCTTTAGGAATCATGATAGGGATTAGTTTTATGATATATGGAATGCGTGCATATTTCTTATTCTTTTCTTCCATTCTTCTTTTATGATCATACCATGTTAGGATTAGATGTTTAGGATTAGTTTCATGTGCATGTTTAAATCTTTTATGTTAATAATCATGTTAGGATGTTAGTTTATTCAAGTTTAGCATTAATATTATTCTTATCATAGCTAGTTTCATAACTTGAAGTGTTTAGATATGATTGATATATGAATTGTGTTCGAGGGAGCATGCAAAGGTGAGTCCCTTCCCTTGTGATTAAATAGACTATGTGAAGTATGATTATGATGATATACTTTGAGGGTAATTTTAGTATGCATAATAGGTTGCATGTTAGTCATCTTCCCTTTTTTTTATTTATTATTTTTATAGACTTTAATGCATTTTAAAAGGTATATATAAATCTGTCCATGAATTAAAAATACCTTAAAAGTGTATTACAAGTCATTTTTTAGGCCTAAACTAACATAGAAACATGCCTAGGTTCACATAGACAACTTAGATTGCATTTAGGACATTTTTTCATGCATTGATTGCATTCTTTATTGCATTTTTTATGCAGTTTCAAAAAATTTCAGCATGCATTATTTAGTGTTTTAAGTACTTAGATTAACCTAGGATTAGCTAGGAACCCTAGGATTAGGGGGGTCACTTGACCCCACTTAGGACTCTTCTTTGTTGTAAGAATTACAATAGAGATAGAGTTCTGTTTTACTTAGGAATCTACTTCGAGAAAGATTCAAAAAAGTCATTTGAAAAAAGTTCAAATTGGAATGAAATTCCATCCCTTATGAAAAAAATGTTTTAATTAAATTCAAACTCAAGAAACTAGAGTCCTAGATAAGATAGAATTCTTTCGACTAGGTAGTTCATTACAATAGGAGAGTCTTATGTGATCGAAGTACTTGGACTTTGATTCTTATCAAGAGATTGGTAAGGTACGTAGGCAGTCAATAGGGAGCAAGTCCAATCTTAGGTTGACTCTTGTCTCCTAAGATCATTAGGTTTCTTGTATACTTTTGTACTATCTATTATTATTATTATATATTATTATTCATATTTTGTGGTTGATTAGATAAATAGCATTGTTGTGATAAGATTTTGATAAAGCCCAAACTTAATTCGGAGACCTTTAATTAGGGCGAGGTGGGTGCCTACGAGGAGTTCCGTGGAACCTTCCCACTTCGTAACCTAGCCCCCGAATCCTACTTTGGTTCAAAGACTTGCCTTTTTCCTAAAATATGGAGTCATTGTTTTATGGAAAATAAAACTCTTTTTGTGGTTTCCTTGTTCCCTAAAAATAAGGTGGCGACTCCCAGTTTTTTATAAACTCTTATCCTTTTTCAAAAACCCAATCTTTAGTGGATAATAAAGAAGGATAAATGTGGATAATAGAGAAGGATAAATCGAGACGGATAAACATCATCCACAATCCACGATAACCCAAAGTGAATGACGGCCTCTCGATCCCTTGGGATAGGTGGCTGGTTCATAGATTGGTGACTCCGCTGGGAATGTCGAGGGCTAAATTCCAATTAATTATTTTTAGGCTTTTCAATTTCTTAATTTAATAAAATCAACCACTGGCATTTGCAAGACTGTTTAACTTTGAATTCTGCATTGTGTGCGCATTGACTCTGCATGTTTAGGACGTTGTATGCTAAAGCCAAAGATGAGCCTAGCCCTGGGCCCAGTCTCTTTGATTCTTGAGTTCCATGTATGCGAAAGCCATCACTCTTCTAGCCAAGTACCCTTGGGTATATCAAACGGACCAATCACGTACTGTCGGACCCACGCTGCATTCCTGATGTCACATGTGGTTTGGTATATCGATTGGATCGAGCAAGTAAGGGACACTCAGCCTACCCTTTGCATTAGTCCATATAGACTGTCTCTATAGGACACATACCCTACATTGCTTGATCACACACTATTGTAATGATATGCTGCCGGATTTTTCCCCTGGTTTTGTCTGAGCCTTGATTGTGAAGTGTGTAGAACCATTAGGACCTGGATTTGTAGGACTAGACCTTTATGAAATACCCTAAACTCTTAAGGGATGTGTCTTCAAAGAGTCAAGGTTCTTAATAAAGACTAGTATCCTATAGATTCATGAGCTTAGACCTGTGGTAGTGTTACGCTGCCCTGGTAGTGATATTGATTTGTGAGTCTCAGGAAAAGACGTGAGACATGAGGCGTGGGCTTTAGGCCCATGTCCTTTGGATAGAGGTTTGGATCCGCTGTAAGTTTGAGATGTGGGCTTTAGGCCCATGTCAATTGGATATAAGATATAAGCCTGTGGTAAGATTGAGATGTGAGCTGTGAGCTGTGAGAATGAGATTCGTACTTAGGCCTTAGGCCTATTTTCATAAGATTGAGATATGAGCTGTGAGAATGAGATTCGTACTTGGGCCTTAGGCCCATTTTCATAAAATAGAATGTGAGAGAGTGAGATTGATATGTAGGCTTTCGGCCTATACTTTCGTGAGTATGTGAGATTGTCCTTTTTTATCCTTTTTTTACATTGGAAGCTCTCAGTTGATTCAAACCCTTTCTCGTTTCTTTCCCAGCATTCTGGCTTGGCGTCGTGATTCTAGCGATCGGTTGTTTAAGGGTTTACCTATTGATTCAAAAATGTCTAGTCAAGAAGATCATACCCCTACTGCCGTTGGAACTAATGGAAAGACGACTGATGAAAAGATCGAGGCACTCTTAAAAGTAGTCCAAGAGTTAGTCCATCAGAAATAAGAGGAGGATAAGGTACAAGCCCGTGCTAATCCTCTATTTGAAAATGTTGATGACGAAGAGTGTTTCCTTAGACCGAAGACAATTGCTGAGCCCACTAGGTCTGGTACAGAATTTGTTCAGCCTGTTGATCTGGATAAATAGTCCAAACCTAAGACCCCTGCTTTCTTTTCCACTGAGCCCATATTGTTGAGTAGTAAGGTGGAAGCCCTGGAAAAAGCCTTGAGAGGTGTTAGAAAATCTGATGATTTGGTGGACATGTCGTCCTTATCTTTGTTCCCTAAGGCCCGTATGCCCACTCATTTCAGAATGCCCGAATTAGAGAAGTTTGATGGAATGGGTTGTCCTAAGACCCATCTGAAGATGTACGTGAGGGCCATGCACCCACGAGGGGCTGACGATGATCTGTTAGCCCAAATGTTTCATAAGACACTAGCAGGGTCTGCCCTAAAATGGTTTCTGGCATTGGATGAGTCGAGAATGAAGACCTGGGAGGATGTATGCATCGAGTTCAGCAATCACTATAGGTATAACACGGAGGTTGATGTCACTAGGAGGGATTTGGAGACTACTAAACAAGAGTCAAGGGAAACTTTCTCTACTTTTCTCATCTGCTGGAGAGCCAAGGCTTCTAAAATGGCTAACCGCCCTGAGGAAGAAGAACAAATCCGCATGATAGTGAATAACTTGCTCCCAATTTATCATAAACACATGTTCTTCCAATATCTTACAAATTTTCGAGCTCTAGTCGCTGCTGGTACCCAAGTGGAGGACGCTCTAGCCGATGGAGCCCTCCGAACCGATGAACCCTACAAGAACTGCCGACTTGTCATCAATGGGAAGGCTACCGAAATCAACACCATATCTCAGCCTGCTCCATTTACCCAACCCTTTTCCTTAGGAAATAAACCATCCAGAAAATTCACTAAGCTTTATATGCCATTGGAAAAGTCTTCGAGAAATTAAAAGCTCGAGGCTTGCTCCGACCTTTGGAGCCCAAATCTACACCCAACCCATTACCCAATAACTACAATGAAAATGAATATTGCCATTTCCACCAGTCCAAAGGTCATACTACCAACCGTTGCTTCCGTCTCCGCCATAAAGTCCAAGACCTCATAGATAACAAAACCATTTCCCCACCTGCTCAACCCAATGTCACCCAAAATCCACTTCCTACCCATACAGTCCCACCACCAGCCAATATTAATGTCATCCATACCGATCCTTATAGCCACTGTGAGCCCATCCATCCTCACCCTTTATCCCCTATCACCACAGTTGAAGTGTCCCATCCATGTCAAACCCTTAAGCCCATTACCTCATTCAAACCAAGTTCCAAGAAAGCCTTTTCCAAGACTGGGACCAGTCAGAGAGAGTTGCGAAAGAGATATGAGGCCGGAGATTCTGAAGTAGGACTGTTGGGTGAACCAAGCGGAAAGTTCAATTTCTATGTCCTTTATCCAATGGTAGAGAAGCCCACTTTTGAAAAGCCCATTGTCCCTACTAGTTGGGATAATGATTTGCCTAAAGAAAGTGTTCATATGGCTCAGGTTGAACCCGAAGATCCAAACCTCGTTCTTTCTGAGGAAGCTAGCCAGGATATCCTCAAGAAGAAGCATTTTGATAATAGAACCCGCATGACCGCCAGGACCACCGATATGCAAGGGATAACTTATTACTTAGCCATTTATCCAAGACAACCATGGGTCACCCAATGTTTCAAGTCAAGATTGGTTTCTGCCGAGTCTACTATGGATGTGGGGCTAGGAAGTGGGGTTGATATCATAGAATGGGAAGATTTGATGAATATACTCGAGGAGATAGCAGATATTTGGGCCAGTGATGAGGAAGATGTTAACCATGTCACTAGAGGATGTCGTCATTTTAAGCCCGCTAACTTGGAATCCGACAATCCTTTAGGAGAGTTAGAGAGATCCCAATGCACTGAAGTTCAAGAAGAAGAGGAATAAATATTGAAACAGCTTAAGCGGACTTAAGCCAATATCACCATCTGGGGACTTTTAATGGCTTCTCAAAAGCACAAGCAGACAGTACTCAGGCTACTCAACCAAGTTCAGATTCCCATTGATACTTCACCTGAGGGTTTAGTCAGTTTGGTCAGTCCAGTTCGGCATGGGCAATCGATATCCTTCATAGAGTTGGACTTTCCGAAAAAGGGACCTCATCATTTGCAAGCATTGTATATCACTATAGATACTATGGGTAAGAGGATTCCTACAGTTTTGATAGATAATGGGTCAGCCTTGAATGTGTGTCCTCTCAGCACCACAATTTCCTTAGGCATCGAACCATCAGAATTCAAGCCGTCAGGGCAAACTGTGAGAGCATATGATAACACTCGAAGAGAAGTAGTTGGCATGGTCACTTTATCTCTAGTTATTGGGCCTGTAGAGTTCCAAGTCGATTTCCAAGTGTTAGATGTGCCTGCTTGTTTCAATCTCTTACTTAGTAGACCGTGGATCCATCCAATTGGGGCTGTGCCTTCTTCCCTTCATCAAAAAGTTAAGTTCCCCATAAAGGCTCAGTGGTGACATTGAAAGGAGATTTTGAGATTACTCCTACCCGTGTACTTATCTGTGAAATCAAGCCTGAGATTGAAGAAGTACCATTACAGGCTTTGAATACATACAGTGTGTAGAGGTTGAGCTAGGATGTAAAGAGAAAATGATGCTAGACTGCAGTCCATTTAGGAATATGCAAGTGGGTCAGATCATGAAAGATATGGGCTTCTTTCCAGGAATGGGCTTAGGTCGTCGTCATCGAGGCACGCCTGGTCCCATGAAGTATCCCTCGGCAAACTACCCTTTCGGATTGGGCTATCAGAGTATCGAAGCAGACAAGAAAGAGATGATACAGAAGAGAAGGGAAAGACAGTTGGCCAAAGAAGAGGGACGAGTCCCTAACCTCACTCTGAAACCTTACCAGCCCACTTTGAATGGGGCTTTTGTCAAAGAAGGAGATGATTTCCTTTACTGCGGTTTCCCGGAGCCCATTTACCTTGAAGATCAGAAAGCTAGAGTTCCCAGGTTTGAAATCTTCTTCAACACACCACTTCCTCTCTCTCCAACTACCATCATGACTGAAGAGCATACAGAGTTTGACTGGGTCAACCATATCGATGAAGTCGCCAAAGGGGCTATGTTCAAAGAGATCGCCTGCATCGAATAGCATGTTCATGAACCCGATCCTATCCACCTCATTGAAGATACTTCCAGTACATTGACCAATTGGAGCCTCGAGAATGAGCCTCGAGTTGAAGACTCAGTCAAGGAAGAATCGCTCCCATCAGATGATAGCTTGTAGGATTTCTATGCTTTCTTTCCATAGGATTGTAGAATACGACTCTTGTTTTTCATTTTTCAATAAAATCATCCCTCCTCTATTGAGAGGCGAATGATAGTTTAGTTTGTATTATCCCTCTTTCTTCATGATTAATAAAGTATTCAGTTTTCTTCATTCTTTGCATTTGCAGCTTGTCCTTTTTATCTTCTATGGGTATATATGGCATGAATATAGATCCTAAAGAGGATGTTCCTCATGAGTTTGAACAACGAAGGGAAATGGAACATGCTCGACCTAATGTGGATGAATTAATATCAATTAATTTAGGATCCGATAAATCGCCTAAGATAATTAACATTGGGACAACTTTGTCGCCACAAGAATAAGAAAAGTTTTCTTATTCGGTAGGATTGTTGAGAAAGAATATAGAAGTTTTCGCATGGTCGTACAAAGATATGCCAGGAATTGACACCGACATTGTACAGCATTTTATTCCCACTAACCCTGTGGTTAAGCCAGTTAAGCAAAAGTTGAGGAGAATGAAGCCGGAGTGGGCACTGAAAATCAAGGATGAAGTAGTGAAGCAGATGAACGCTGGATTTCTCCACGTAGTAGAATACCCCGAATGGTTAGCCAATATTGTGCCAGTACCTAAAAAGGATGGGAAGGTTAGAATGTGCGTAGACTTCCGAGATTTGAACGAGGCGTGCCCTAAAGATGATTTCCCGTTGCCACATATAGATATCCTGGTAGATAGTACCGCCGATCATGCTCTATTATCCTTCATGGACGGGTTCTCAGGTTATAATCAGATAAAGATGGCCCCTTTAGATATGGAGAAACCTCATTCATCACTCAATAGGGACCTTCTGCTATCGAGTGATGCCCTTTGGCCAAAGTACGCCGGTTTTACCTATCAGAGAATGGAAACCACCTTATTACATGATATGATTCATAAGGAAGTCGAGGTGTATGTGGATGATATGATCGTGAAGTTTAAAGATCGAGAGGGCCATTTTGAGGCTCTAGGCAAATTCCTTCAAAGAATTAAACAATATAACCTAATATTAAATCCTTAAAAGTGCGCCTTTGGAGTAACTGCGGGGAAGTTACTAGGGTTTATGATCATTCAGAAAGGAATAGAGGTCGACCCGGGAAAGATTAAAGCCATCACGGAGATGCAACCGCCAAAGACAGAAAAAGAGATTTAAGGATTCTTAGGCAAAGTTCAGTTTATTAGTCGATTCATAGCACAGTTGACCATGATTTGTGAGCCCATTTTCAAGCTTCTTAAGAAGGATGTGCCCACGAAGTGGAATGACGCGTGCCAAGAAGCCTTTGAAACCATTAAGAGGTATTTGAGCAACCCACCAATATTAGTTTCCCCGCGGCAAGGTGAGCCTTTGCTACTTTATCTAGCACTCACTGAAACTGCGATGGGAGCTATGTTAGCTCAATATCTACCAGAATCTCGAAATGAAAGTACGGTGTACTATTTGAGTAAGAGGATGACTGACTATGAGGTTAAGTACGACGCATTAGAAAAAAACATGTGTGGCATTGGTATGGGTCACCCAAAAGCTTCGCCAATACATGCTATCTTTTGAAGTGCAACTCATTAGTCGCATGGACCCCTTGAAGTACTTATTGGAGAAGCCAGTATTATCCTATAGGACAGTCTGTTGGTTATTGCTGTTATCAAAGTTCGACATTCAATATGTAGTGCAGAAGTCAGTGAAAGGGAGAGTGGTGACAGAATTTCTAGCAGAGCATCCAACGTCAACAGAAAGACCGTCTGAATACCATTTCCCCGACGAAGAGATTCTAGAAGTGAGTAAGGAGCCTTGGAAAGTATTCTTTGATGGGGCTCATAATAAGAGAGGATGTGGAATAGGCGCGTTGTTAGTTACACTGGAAGATAATCTGATACCACTATCTGTTAGGTTATCTTTCGATGCCACTAATAATATAGCCGAATATGAAGCCTGTATCCTACCATTGGAAGCTGCCTTGGAGTTGAGTGTAGAAGAATTAGAAGTATATGGGGATTCCACCCTGATCATATGTCAGACTAGAGGAGAATGGAAGACTCTGGATAAGAAGTTGCTACCTTACCATGAATATTTAGAGGCCTTGGTGAAAGAATTCCATCGAACTGACTTCTTTTATCTGTCCAGGTTAAAGAATAAGTTTGCGGATGCCTTAGCCACTCTAGCATCCATGGTAGATATCCCTAAAGGTGAAGGTGTAACTCCTCTCATTATCGAGTCGCGAGATATGCCAGCATACTGTTGTGTTATCCAAGAAGGAGAGCCTAACGATGGAAAACCATGGTACTATGACATCCAACAGTTTGTAGAAAAAAGAGAGTATCCAAAAGAGGTGTCATCCATAGACAGAAAGACCATAAGGAGGTTAGCCAGCCAGTATATTCAGTGTAGGGGAAGCTGTACTGGAGATCACATGATGGATAACATCAAGCACCATCGTTCGTCTCCCTATAGGCCACAGAAAAATGGGGCTGTCGAAGCAGCAAATAAGAATCTCAAGTTGATCTTGAAAAAGACCACCGAGACTTACAATGACTGGCATGAGAAATTACCATTGGCACTGTGGGGATATCGCACTTCTATTATATCATCGACCGGGGCTACTCCCTTTTCACTCGTGTATGGAATGGAAGGGGTATTGCCCATAGAGTTAGATGTCTCGTCATTAAGGATTGCCATGGAGAGTCAACTGGCAGAGGTAGAATGGGTCAAAAGCTGGTACGAAGAGTTAGCTTTGATGGATGAAAGGCGATTAAGGGCACTTTACCACATTCAGGGGTATCAAAGAAGAATAACCAAGGCGTTTAGCAAGAAAGTGAAGCACATAGGTTTGAAGAAAGGGGATTAAGTACTAAAGGAGATCCGAGCACCGATCCACGACCCACGAGGAAAGTTCAAGTCCACATGGGTAGGTCCTTATATCATCAGAGAAATACTGTCAAGCGAAGTAGTGAAGATTTCAGATATCGATGGGAATGAATTCTCTCAACCTACCAACTTGGATCAATTGAAGAAGTACCACATATAAAATAATAATAATAAAATATATATATATATATATAAAAAAGAGCCCGCTAGGTAGAAAACCCGAAAGGGCTGCCTAGGCAAAAGTTAGGGTATTAACAAAAAAAAGGTGGACTTCAGCTTGATTCTTGAACTACGAAGACCTGATTCCCCAAATATCACAATAAGTTAGAGAAAAATGGCAAGAGAATGCATCAAGGACGGGGATACGTAGGCAACCCATAAAGTTATCTTGGGTACGGTCTATTTCTTGTAAAAACAACCAATAGTTGATTCAATTATAATTATTAAAGGAAATTTGTCAAGATTCTAATAAAATTGATATTTATTCATCTATAAAGGGTAGAAACCTTTTGAAAGATTTATTACATGCCATGTATGTCCATATTTCCTATTTTCTTCAAATCTTACATTGCTTAGAAAAAGAAAAAAAAAACAGAAAAAAACTTCCTAGTCTATTCTAAGTCCTTCTCGCTTTGCGGGCTTGGGCTTTATTCTCATTTCCCCTATTTTTCTTAGTTGTCCTAACTCGTGACACATCTGGTGGAAGTGATAAACCTGCTGACTGAGCTGTAACTCGAGAATCGTAAACGAGACTTCGAACCTTGTCCCTTTTAGCCTATACTTTTAAACCCAAGTCTTGTTTAAGCCAACCCCGATATCCTTCACCAAGCCTAAAAGGCCCATCGAGATTCCCCACCTGAATTATAGATAAGCCTGAAGCCCATTTCTTCATAGCCCAAGATACCAAAGAAAGAGTAGCCACCTCTACCCCATGAATGTGCCCTTTGATGGGGAGGTTTGTTTGAACATGTCCCATTTGGCGAAGCACACGAGAAGCCCAGTAGAATGATGTGTGCTTTAAGCCCAAGAGCTTCACCTGATAGCATCCCGAAGTGTGTAGCACATACTCGTTGCTACAGTCCCATATAGCCACATACCACTGAATATCTCTCTAAGTTAGAGAAGAGAATAAGATGATCATGTCCTGAATCGAGCGATGCGCAAAGGATAAAACTTTTCGCGAACAATAGTTATGGGACAAGTGTTTGGGAACAATAGTTATGGGACAAGTGTTTTGGCCCATCAAGAGGAGTGATCAGCTTGAGTCTCTCAACCAACTACATCTGAAGGAGAATGGGGCTACCCCTAATGCAAGAAGCTGAGTTGGAGTAAAAATGGTCAAGCCCGTTCAGAGTCTCAGCTAGCACTAGGGGAATGAGTTATGAGACTTCGACAATGGCAGAATGAGCGCACATGATTCAATGGGTATGAAAGTGGTTCCGTTCGAAACAAGGAAACAACCCACTATGCATAAGGTGCGTACTGGGTAGGCCTATGAAGAGCTAGTAATTTTCCCCCTTCCCTCAAGAAAAATGAAGCTAGTTTGAGAAGATCAATAGAGTTTTCATGGATGTATGAAGAAGCTTCCCTAGGCAAGAGTTCAAAGAGAGAAGAAAATGTTTGGACATAACCTCGACGAATGGTAGGAAAGATGAAAGGGCCACTAGCAGAGATATGCATTAAAGCATAGAATTCCTCAAATAAAGGACATACCTCTTCACAGTTGAAGCGAAATACATGAAGATCAGAGTCCCAGAAATGGATCACAGAGTTGAGAAGTTTGTCTTCAAGTTTCACATGACAGAGAAAGAACCATGAAATCAAGCCAAATCCCGAGAACATCTTATTGTCTTCCACTTGCATTCTCGCTACGAATAGGTTGATGATCAACTTGAGAGCTTCCATTGTGTTTAGTGTGATGAAAGTGAGCATAGGGGTGTGTTTTTATAGATTTTTGGCAAAAGAAATCGAGTTAAAGGCGAAGTAGGACACTCAAAAAGTCAAAAATCATCAAAATAGTCGAAAATTAAAAACTAGGGTCAATGACCATCCCACTAGGGATGGCCAACCGTCGATGGAGGGATGGCCATCCATCCCTGAACTCCAATTTTGCCTAATTTTGACTTGTCTGAGACTTTTCGACGCCCGGTTTGACTTTTCGCTCAATTTTTGTCAGTTTTGACCTATTTTCGGGTTAAAATTGAACCAAAAAAGCAATTAAAACACATTTGTATTCTCATTAGGATATAATTACATACTATTCAGGGTTTTCAGTATATACATAGAAAGAAATGACATAGAAAATCCTAAATAAGCCTCCTATAGGCCTAATGGTACAAAATCATCTCCGCCGGGATGATTTCCTCGTTCCCCGTGAACCCGATGCCTCGTGATCCCTTCGCGATCCATAGTGCCGTGTGAAGGCTGGGCCGAAGCCTACAAATCCAAAGTTTGAGATTAGATTGATGAAGAATGAAGTTGCTGATTGTTAAAAGAGTAGAGAGAAAGTTACTTATGCAGCTATGTTCACGTTATGCGCATCAAGATTCATCTTTTGAAGTTCTCTAGTCAATGATGCGCTATTTGCCAACCACTCTTCAGTATATAATGCAGGTACCTGAAAGGTTAGAAGATTCAAAATGTTAGAAAAGAAAGAGCTATGTATGACAAAGGGTGAAAGTACGATGATTACCG
>JAESVK010000891.1:266965-290545 GCA_017140935.1 Hamamelis virginiana | reverse complement strand
TACCGAAGTATAAGAAGGATCGAGATGAAGGTATTCATTGTAAGGCACGCGAGTGATTAGTCTCTGAACAAAATTGCCATCCTCAATGACTTGCACCTGCCAAGGAACAGGTGGCAAAGAAAGAGCAGAAGATGAAGACTCGCCCTCATTAGGAGCCGCAGCAGCTGCAGAATGGGAAGCATGCCCTCGGGCTCGACAACCCTGTCAAAGAAAGAGATATGAGAAATAATGCGTGAGAAAAGGGGTAAAGCAATCAAGAGAAAATTCAATACCTCAGTAGGTGGAAACCCCGACACTAATGGACGCATCAGATAACGCTGACAGAATGTGCGGTAATCCTCATGCTGATGATAGAAAGCGTCCGCAAATACACCAGCCATGGCATCTGCTAAGGCATGGTCTGTTAATATATCAGCATGCCTCATAGATGGAAGAGGTGCATGAGGCACACGAGCAGTTGAATAGGATCCATAGACTTAAGCACATATCCTCTCTCCAAGATACCAATATCTGCCAAAAGGCCCCTCGAGCAGAATCCTCTTATGTGACATCTCCATCACGGGACTAAGCCGAGACGCCAAGGTTCCATTTAATCTGAGGACAAGGTGTGAACCAGCCAACCTGGATCGGGAGGCCCTCTCGTTCACTTTGTGGGAGGTGTTTATCTTGAGTGGATTGTGGATGATGTTTATCCGTCTCGATTTATCCTTCTCTATTATCCACGTTTATCCTTCTCTATTATCCACTCAAGATAGGGTTTTTGAAAAGGGATAAGAGTTTGTAAAAAAACTAGGAGTCGCCACCTTATTTTTAGGAAACAAAGAAACCACAAAAAAGAGTTTTATTTTCAATAAAACATTGACCCCATATTTTGGAAAAGCATGGTCTTTGAATCAAAGTTGGATTCAGGGGCTAGGTTACGAAGTGGGAAGGTTCCAAGGAACTCCTTGTAGGCACTCACCTCGCCCTAATTAAAGGTCTCCTAATTAAGTTTGGGCTTTATTAAAATCTTTTCAAAACAATCCTAGTATATCTAATCAATCACAAAATATAAATAATAATATATAATAATAATAATAATATTTAGTACAAAAGTATACACAATCCTAAGGGTCTTAGGAGACTAGAAGTCAACCTAAGATTGGACTTGCGCCCTATTGACTACCTACGTACCTTATCAATTGCTTAACAAAGATCAAAGTCCACGTAGTTCGATTACATAGGACTCTCCTATTACAAACCACATAATCGTAGATATTCTATCTTATCTTGGACTCTAGCTTCGAGAGTTTGAGTTTGATCAAAACACTTGTTATGAGAGATGGAATTTCATTCCATTTTTGAATTCTTTCAAAATCACTTTTTAGAATTATTCTCGAAGTAGAATCCTAGGTAAAATAGAACTCTATTCTTATTGTAATTCTTACAACAAAGAAGAGTCCTAAGTGGGATCAAGTGACCCCCCTAATCCTAGTGTTTCTAGCTAATCCTAGGTTAGTCTAAACACCTAAAACACTATAATATGCATGCTGGAATTTCTGGAAAAATAAATAAAAATGCATAAAAGATTATAAACAATGCATGAAAATGGCCTAAATGCAATCTAAGTTAGCTATGTGAACTTATGCATGTTTCTATGTTGATTTTGGCCTAAAAAAGTGAGTTTTAATACACTTTTAGATCACTTTAAATCCATGGACAGATTTGAAAGTAATTTTGAAGTGTATTTAAAACTCTAAAACAAATAATAAAAAAAAAAATGGTGAAGAATGCATTAAATGCAACCTAGTATGCATACTAAGCTATCATCAAAAAATGGCATTTAATCACAAGGGAAGGGACTCACCTTTGCATGCTCCCTCGAACACATTTTATATATCAATCAAACACTTCCAAGTGATAAAAATAAACCATGATTAGAAGAATACTAATGCTTAACTTGAATAGACTAACAATCCTAATATGAACAATAGAAATTTACCCTAAAATATTATCATGTGATTTTAAAACTAACCTAACATGATTACTAACCTAAGAGAATTAAACATGCATGAACCTAACTCTTAATAACCAAATCCTATAAGGGTATGATAATATAAGAATGGAAGAAGAAGAGAAGAAGAGAGGGAGAAATATGCATGCATATTAAAACAAACTAGCCTATTATGCAAACTAATATAAAGCCTAAACTATGCATGTTAATTATAAACTATATCCTATGTATACTAACAATAAACTAAACCCTATACATACTAAGAAAATAAAAACCTAACCTAACATGATTAAAAAAGAAAAAGAACAAGAACAGAAAAGAAACTACTAACCTCTGCCTTCAAGCCTTCAAGCTTCAAGCCTTCCCCTCAAGCTCCAAGCCTTCTCCTCAAGCTCCAAGGACTCTAAGGAACTCAAAGACTCTAAAACTTAAGCTAGAGTGCTATGGGGGAAGCTTGTGCAATTGCTCAAGTCTTTACTCTCCAAGCTAGCCCTCTAAAGCTTATTCTGTGTCTTGAAACTGATTTCAGGGCCCTCTATTTATAGGGACGCCTGAGTTTGATCAATGGCTGAGTTTAAATCTCCTAGGAATGATCCAAGGGTTCAAAATCATTCTTCCAAGGTGTTCATACTCATCCAAAAGTCCCCATGGCCGAACTAGACACATGGCAGGGCTTGGAAGAGTCCCGGGAAGGAAAAACACTGAAAAAGAGCAATTATTGGCTGAGAGGATCGACGACCATCCACCCTAGGACGGTTGGCCGTCCCTCATGGACGGTTGGCCATCCCTAGGTGGACGGCCATCGGTCCTCCATGCCATATTTAGCCTGTGTTGACCTACCTCAGCCCGTTTTTACTCGGTTTCGACTTTTTTCTTCTTTTCGGACTCGTTTTAAGTCCAAATTTGACGATTCAAGCGCCGAAACGATCGTGATTCGATTCTCCATGTTTTAAGAAGTGTTTGAAGTGAAAATGCATTAACCTAGGTCAAAGGTTTAGGGAAAATTCGACCGATTAGCTGTTTAGGGCCTGCCGGGCCCAAATTAGGGTTTTGAAATTTGCTAACCGATTGCTTTCGAAATCATTTCTTCTTCTTGAAACAAGTTTTAAAATGTTTTAGGAAAGTGTTTTGAAGCCTTTAAAGACTTTGGTTCAATAAAAATATCGAATCCGGTCACTTCCGGTCGAAACCCTAATCTGGGCTTTGAAAGGGCCTTTCGAGCTTCAAGAGCCAATTATAAGCCAGAAGGCTCCACAGACCTTGTCATTGATCAACTTAGCTACAAAAAACACTTTAAATATCTATGCCAAAGCCTCGAGACCATTCGAGACAAGATCGACAGTCATTCAGGGCTTTTGTGATTCAAAGGACCAAACTGCCCTTCAGTCACAAAAGGCCTTATTTTCTATCAAGCCTGGCTCGGAATGCCATGAAATTTTGTAGAGACGTTCCTAGACTCTCTAAAAACCTAATGCAAAAAGAACCGACTCAAGCTAACTTAAAAACCTACATGTGATAATGACATCTATCTAATTACCCATAAGGGTAAAACTGGGAACTTAGGGTTTTTACTCCCTATTTCACTTCTAATTATAGGCAACCATTCATGACCATACTCATGGTCAAAAATGGATGTCTACACAAGGTATATTAGAGAAAGTTTGAGCATTGAGAAAGGAAAGCAAAAATGAAGATGGTTTCCTTGTTAGAACGCAACCCTGCAAGAAAGGCGCGGCTATAAGCATAATCATGTCTATGGGCAATGGCACTCACTCGCCGATCTGGAGCATATCGAGCGAGGGTTGGCCAAGAAAAGTCATTAGCAATAAGCATGGGGCTATTCAGGCTAAGATACTCATAAGCCCATACCTGCAGAATATGTGCATTATCAGAAGATAAGTAAAGGGAAGATTATGATATTTTTTAAATAAGTGAGTATACCTCCCAAACGAATCCCATGCCTCCAAAGTCGGTACATACTCCTCGAGACCGACAACCCATAGTCCTGTACATGGTGGCCAAGGCAGCGCCACCCTAGTCATATTGGGAGATAGTATCAATGTCCTCCAAGCTAGCAAGAAAGCCTAGAGGGGCCAAATCAGCAGTGCCTGCAAAAAGAGTGCATAATAGCAGGTACAAAAGGAAAGCCCGCATTATATGATCAGGATCTTCCCCTTCAGGCATATTGCTAAATGTGTTTAGGAGAGTATTTCGGCAAACTGACTTCTTCACGATCTCAATATCAGCTGCCCCAAGATAAGTATCCAAGTAAATAGAGTTTTTACTTGCATCCCCATAGAAGTCCAAAAGGCGACCCCCAATGGAAAGTCCCGTGATCATAGTAAAGTCGAGAGGGGTCATGGTCATCTCCCTAAACTCGAAATAGAAAGTGTTTGTGGTATCCCACCACAGCTCAGATAAGGCCATGAGGGCCTGCCTGTCCATAGAATCAATCCAAAGTGAGTCAATGAAGTCTCCAAAACCAATCCTTCGGATAGTTGCCTTAGTCTGTGGTTGGAGAGTGTCCATTTTGGCTCACCATCCAACTATGCCCTGTAGGGAAGACCGAGTCCTGATGTCGAAATCGAGCTGCAAAGGTAAAGATTTATGGATTAGAGGTATAGAGATGAGTTGTGCTAATTCTTCAAATCAAGGATACAAAATTAACTCATAAAATGGCATGTTTTCAAAAAAGTGTTCATATTTTGTTTCTCGAAACATGATTTGTCAATTGTGAATTACTTTATATACTAACAATATATTTTCAAAAAAAAAATGCCATAATTCATGTGATTAATCTATGTACTTTTGATTGTGTATCAAGAATTAGCATAATTCATTTAAAATGCCATATGACTTCTTTTCATGAAAATTGAATTGGAAATAAAAATCCCAAGAGAATAGAATTCTAAATAAAAAAATCATGAATTGAATACTTAGCATAAATTTTGAAATAAAACCGCTTAAAAACCATGGCACCTTAAGTAAATAGTGTTTTGAATAAAAATAAGCTAAGTTTTTAATTCATGGAAAATTTTTGATATGTGCATTACTTGAAATATTTTGAAAACTTATCATGACATGATTATTTTGAAAACATTTGAAAAAAACATGATATGATGAATTGATTTGAAAAATTGGAAATTGCCCACCTTTAGGCATTTTATCAAACACCTAGTATGCATACTTTTGAAAATAGTTGTGAAAACTTGTCATAAAGCTTTTGAAAGTATCCAAATGATGTTTGAAACCTATTTGAATCATGGTATAAGAAATTTAAATTGAAAAATCAAATTCTAGTCTCTTGGGAATTTTATCAAACACTTGGTGGGCAACATTTCAAACTTGTAAAGCTAGTAAAATGGGGCTCCCAAGCTTTGCCAAATACAAATTTCATGAATTCAAGTCATCAAACAATATCCAAAGACCAATATTGAAGCATCTAGACATCAATGATTCAAAGAAAAGGACATGGAAAGTAAGCTTACCTCTTGATTAGTGTGTATGTGAGAAAGATGATCATGGGGCTCCAATAGCAAGCTTGTGTTGTTAAGATCATGTGAGGGTGCTTTGTAACTCTTCATCTTCATGAATGGGTACTTTGATTCATACCTATTTGCCATGAGTATAGGTAGTAGATAAGCTTGAGAAAATGGGTATGGTTAGATGTGTATTTGGGTTTTTGATCCCAAATTTAAAGTATAAGGGTGAAATTAGAGAATTTTGATTCACAAATTGAAGATTATATCAACACTTGAAGTGTTTAAAGATGGATTTGGATGCAAAGAAGTTGAATTTGATAAATTTTTGAGAGAAATTGGAAAACCTAGAGAGAGAAAGTCTCAAAATTGGGAAATTTGAAGTGAAATGCAAATGGGAGTCAAAAGCATTTAAAATAGAGATGATGGCTCGGGTGGCCGTCCACCAAGGGACGGCTGGCCGTCCATCTTGGACGGTTGGCCATCCTTGGATGGATGGTCATCTATTTTTTAGGCCAATTTTGATTTTTTTTGGGCTTTTGAGGCCCATTAAGCCCAATTTTGACTTTTTTGCCTATTTTGACTCATTTTCTTTCAAATTTTGATTTAGGAAAGTCCATTTGGTTGAGATTGAATAATATTTGATGTATGAATGAGAAATGAAGAGGAGTTGGTGTATTCAAAGTTGAGGTTTAAGTGATTGTGAATAGGGAAATTCACATAAAATGATGAATTTTTGGTTAAAAACCATGAAATATGAAAGTGAATGATGAAAGTAATGTGTGAGTAAGATTTGCAATCATGAAATGATTATAAACCAAAGTGAAATGATGAGATTGTGAGGCCCATGGAAGGGATTGTGAAAGTGAGTAAACCCATGAAGAGTTGCAAATGAGAAAAGCCCATTTTGGAGGCCCAAATCCATAAGACTTTGTGAAATGCATGAGATATTGATAAAGTATACATGAAATGTATATAAGAATCAAGTAATGTGGATGATGTTAAGATATGATATGTTAGCAAGTTTTAAGATGATTGAAAAACCTTGAGATAACTAGAAATGAAATTTCTAGGGTGAGTCGAAGACTCCCAAGTTTTAAGATGATTGGAAATGGAATTTCCAAAAGGATTGAAAATCCTTGAGATAACTAGAAATGAAATTTCTAGAGTAAGTCGTAGACTCCCAAGTTTTAAGATGATTGGAAATGACATTTCCAAAAGGATTGAAAATCCTTGAGATAACTAGAAATGAAATTTCTAGGGTGAGTCAAAGACTCCCAAGTTTTAAGATGATTGGAAATGAAATTTCCAAAAGGATTGAAAATCCTTGAGATAACTAGAAATGAAATTTCTAGGGTGAGTCGAATACTCCCAAGTTTTAAGATGATTGGAAATGAAATTTCCAAAAGGATTAAAAATCCTTGAGATAACTAGAAATGAGACTTCTAGGAAGAAAAGATTCGAATCGAAGCTTTCAAGATGATTTTGATGGTTGAGGTAAGTAATTGGTTCAATTATCCCTCTTTTTCGTGGCAAAAATGGGATGTCATTTTGTTTCATTGATATTCACTGGCGAAGCCATGAGCATCAATGAGGGGCTTCTGTAGACATCCATTTTTTACCATGAGTATGGTCATTAATGGTTGCCTGTGATTAGAGGTGAAATTGGGTATTAAAACCCTAAGTCACCAGTTCTACCCTTGTGAGTAGTTAGATAGAGGTCATTATTGCATGTAGGTTTTTAGGTCAAATTGAGTCGGTTCTTTTTGCATTTAGTTTTTAGAGAGTCTAGGACCATCCCTGTAAAATTTCATGGCATTCTGAGTCTAGCTTGATAGAAAATAAGGTTTTTTGTGACTTGAAGGGCAGTACTATCCTTTGAATCACAAAAGCTCTGAATAACTGTCGATCTTGTCTCGAATGGTCTCGAGGCTTTAGCATAGATATTTAAGGTGTGTTTGGTAGCTAAGTCAATCAGTGGCAAGGCATGTTGAGCCTTCTGGCTCATGTTTGGCTTTTGAGGCTCAAAAGGCCTTGTCAAGCCCAGATTAGGGTTTCGACCGAAAGCGACAGGGATTCGATCTTTTTATCACACCAAAGCCTTCAAAGGCTTCAAAACTCTTTCTTAAAATGTTTTAAAACTTGTTTCGATAAGAAGAAATGATTTCAATAACAATTGGTTAGCAGATTTCAAAACCCTAATTTGGGCCTGGCAGACCCTAAATAGTTAATCGGTCGACTTTTCCCTAAAACTTTGACTTTGGTAAATGAATTTTTAGTTCAAACACTTCTTAAAACATGGAGAATCGAATCACGATCATTTCGGCGGTTGAATCGTCGAATTTGGACTTAAAACGGGCCCGAAAATCTGAAAAAAACCGAAATCGGGTCGAAACGGGCTGAGACAAGCCCACATAGGGCAAAATTGGAATGGAGGATCGATGACCGTCCACCTAGGGATGTCCAACCGTCCATGAGGGATGGCCAACCATCCTAGGGTGGATGGACAATGACCCTCTTGCCCAATAATTGCTATTTTTCAGTGTTTTTTCTGCCTGGGACTCTTCCAAGTGCTTGCCAAGTGTCCTAGCTCGGGATTGGGACTTTGGGATGAGTTTGAAGTCCTAGGAAGGCTGGATTATAACCCTCGGATCATTCCTAAGAGATTTAAACTCAGCCATTGATCAAATTCAGGCTTCCCTATAAATAGAGAGCTCTGAAATCAGTTTTAAGACACACAATTGGCTTTAGAGAGCTAGCTTGGAGAGTAGAGGTTTAAGTATTACACAAGCTTCCCCCATAGCACTCTTAGCTATACTTTTGAAGTCCTTTAGAGGTTGGAGAAGATCTAAGAGCAAGAGAGAAGGAATCAAAAAAGGTTAGTACAATTAATTATTGTACTTTAGTTTTAAAAGTTTGCATATCTCTTCTTCTTCTTCTCCTCTTCTGTGTCCATATTGTTTCTTTAGTATGCATGATAAGGATTAGTTTATTAGAATGGTTTTCTTTAGGAATCATGATAGGGATTAGTTTTATGATATATGGAATGCATGCATATTTCTTCTTCTTTTCTTCCGTTCTTCTTTTATGATCATACCATGTTAGGATTAGATGTTTAGGATTAGTTTCATATGCTTGTTTAAATCTTTTATGTTAATAATCATTTTAGGATGTAGTTTATTCAAGTTTAGCATTAATGTTATTCTTATCATAGTTAGTTTCATCACTTGGAGTGTTTAGATATGATTGATATATGAATTGTGTTCGAGGGAGCATGCAAAGGTGAGTCCCTTCCCTTGTGATCAAATAGACTATGTGAAGTATGATTATGATGATATGCTTTGAGGGTAATTTTAGTATGCATAATAGGTTGCATGTTAGTCATCTTCCCTTTTTTTATTTATTATTTTTATAGACTTTAAAGCATTTTAAAAGGTATATATAAATCTGTCCATGGATTACAAATACCTTAAAAGTGTATTAGAAGTCATTTTTTAGGCCCAAACTAACATAGAAACATGCCTAGGTTCACATAGACAACTTAGATTGCATTTAGGACCTTTTTTCATGCATTGATTGCATTCTTTATTGCATTTTTTATGCATTTTCAAGAAATTTCAGCATGCATTATTTAGTGTTTTAAGTACTTAGACTAACCTAGGATTAGCTAGGAACCCTAGGATTAGGGGGGTCACTTGACCCCACTTAGGACTCTTCTTTGTTGTAAGAATTACAATAGAGATAGAGTTTTGTTTTACTTAGGAATCTACTTCGAGAAAGATTCAAAAACGTCATTTGAAAAGAGTTCAAATTGGAATGAAATTCTATCCCTTATGAAAAAAATGTTTTAATCAAATTCAAACTCTCGAAGCTAGAGTCCTAGATAAGATAGAATTCTTTCGACTAGGTAGTTCATTACAATAAGCGAGTCCTATGTGGTCGAACTACGTGGACTTTGATTCTTATCAAGAGATTGGTAAGGTACGTAGGCAGTCAATAGGGCGCAAGTCCAATCTTAGGTTGACTCTTGTCTCCTAAGATCTTTAGGTTTCTTGTATACTTTTGTACTATCTATTATTATTATTATATATTATTATTCATATTTTGTAGTTGGTTAGATAAATAGCATTGTTGTGAAAAGATTTTGATAAAGTCCAAACTTAATTAGGAGACCTTTAATTAGGGCGAGGTGGGTGCCTACAAGGAGTTCCTTGGAACCTTCTCACTTCGTAACCTAGCCCCCGAATCCTACTTTGGTTCAAAGACTTGCCTTTTTCCTAAAATATGGAGTCAGTGTTTTATTGAAAATAAAACTCTTTTTGTGGTTTCCTTGTTCCTTAAAAATAAGGTGGCGACTCCCAGTTTTTTATAAACTCTTATCCTTTTTCAAAAACCCAATCTTGAATGGATAATAAAAAAGGATAAATCGAGATGGATAAACATTATCCACAATCCACGATAACCCAAAGTGAACGAAGGCCTCTCGATCCCTTGGGATAGGTGGCTGGTTCACAAAAAGATGGCCATCATACATCGCTGGAATGTACTTGGTGCATTACACAACCCAAAGGGTACACGCCTAAAGGCAAAAGTGCCAAAAGGGCATGTGAAAGTAGTCTTCTCCTGATCTTCTGGGTACACTGCGATTTGGTTATATCCATAATAACCATCTAAGAAATAATAGTAGCTCTGACCCGCTAATTTCTCAAGAATCTGATCGATGTAAGGGAGTGGGAAATGATCCTTCCTAGTCTTGGAATTCAGTTTTCAATAATCTGTGCACACTCTCCATCCAGTGGTGGCTCTAGTTGGGACTAGAATACCCTGATCATTGGCCACCACTATGATTCCAGACTTTTTAGGGACAACTTGGGTAAGAGCTACCCACTCGCTATCTGAGATGGGGTATATGATAGCCGCATCTAACAATTTGAGCACTTATTTCTTCACTACTTCTTTCATGTTTGGATTGAGTTTTCTTTGCATTTCTCTTGATGGCCTAGATCCTTCTTCTAAATGAATTCTATGCATACAAATGAATGGGTCAATTCCCTTCAAATCTGCCACAGACTACCCTATAGCTTCCTTATACTTTCTCAAGGTATTCATATGATTTCTCTCTTGCAGATTACTCATATCTGATGCAATAATCACGGGGAGAGTATTATCAGACCCTAAGAACATGTATTTGAGATGAGCTGGCAAAGGTTTGAGCTCAAGTGTGAGGGGTGACTCCAAAGATCTGGGCATAAGTACACTAGCCATAGGGGGTAAGGGTTCTGACTTAGGCTTCCAAGTTAGGCTGCCTATGTTCAGGGATGACTCCAAAATTTGGTTGACTTCTTCAATTGCTGAGTCGATGTCAAAACTATCAGTATCAAAATAAGCAAGGCATGCTTCTAAAGGGTCCTTAGTGAGAATAAATGGCAGAGACTCCTCCACAAGTTCATCAATTACATTAATGAATGAACATTCCTCAAAGTGATGAGGATGGTTAGCCGCATGATAGACTTGCAGCTTGGCCTTCAAATTACCGAATGACACCTTCATAATTCCATTCTTGCAGTGAAGAACTGCATTCGCGGTCACTAATAATGGTCTTCCTATGATTACGGGGATTTGGGGTCTGCTGCTATCAACAGGTTCCATGTTCAAGACAATTAAATCAGTAGGAAAGATAAATGATTCTATTTTGACAAGCACATCATGTAAAACTCCCCTAGGTACCTTGGTTGACCTATCGGCGAACTGTAAAATGTTAGGTGTTGGCTTTAACTCTCCTAAATCCATCTTCGCATACACAGAGTATGGAAGAATGTTCACACTTGCCCCATAATCTACCAAGGCCCTATCTATGTAGTGGTTTCCTAGAAAGCATGGAATAGTGAATGTCTTAGGGTCCTTCTTCTTGATGGGGATTTGATACTGATAGACTGTGCTAGCAATATCTATGGGTACTGATGACTGGGTCAAATGCACGCGCTCCTTGCGCTGCTGGGTACACAACTCTTTCAGAAATTTTGCATAAGATGGGATTTGTCTAATTGCCTCAAGAAGTGGAATATTGATTATCACTTGTTTAAACACTTCGAATATATCATTGGCTGAGGTTCCTTTTTTGGCTTTCTTCTCAGGCTTCATGAGCGCTGAAGGAAAAGGTGCCCTATACACATAAGATGCCACGGGGTCTTCCACATTGGAGGGAAAGTTATCCCTTATAATTTCCTATTCGATTACTTTCTCTTTACCTTTCTCTTTTCTCTTGCTACTCTCATTACTCGTTAAATCCTCAAGTGAGGGTGAGCTACTTCCTTCCCTAACTTCATCTCCTACTTTGTTGTCCACAACTCTTCCACTCCTAAGGACTATAATGGCTTGAACTTCCTCATGTTTAATTGGCTCTTGAGAATAAGAGCTCTCAGCCACATATGCTCCCTTAGGATTCCTAATCGGTTGACTAGGCAATTTACTTTCCTCTCTTCGGTTTAAATTGGCCGCTAATTGGCCAACTTGAGTCTTAAACTTAGCTATTGACTGTGAGTGAGAATGAAGAAGTTGGTTGTTTTCTTCCATATTTTTCAAAGCACTCAACACTTTTTCCTCAAATCCTGGAGTTCTTTGGTTTGGTTGGGGTTGTGGTGCTTGAACATTTTGTGGTGGAGGAGGGTATGACTGCTGTGCCTGAGGTGCAATGGTACCTTGAGGTTGAAATTGATTTTAGAGATGAGGGGGCCTATAAGGTGCAACTATGCCCTGATTACTTCCTTAGTAAATGGGTCTTACAAGCTGTGAAGTCTGGGCACTAGGTCTGAGAGGTTGTTGGCCCCAATGAAAGTTTGGGTGATTCGCCCACCCAGGGTTATAGGTATTTGAATGAGGGTCACTTCGTTGTTGTGTGTACACTTGGGCCAAATTTACTTGCTCATGGATGAAATTAGGATATTGCCCCGCCATAGGGCAAGACAATGTATCATGAGATGGATCAGCACAAATAGAGCAGGGTTCAGACACCAAAGTAACCATGGCTTTAAAGGGTTTTTCTTGTAATGCAATGAGTTGGTCCATTTTTTTAGACAACACCTCAACCTGTTGATTCACTAACTTGGTTTGTTCAACCTCACATATGCCTCCTTTATTAGATGAAGAGGAGGATGAGGGGAATTGTGCTGGGCCGTTCTCTCTCTCTCAGTCAAACCCATGGACTCCATGTGATGAGAGTCCTCACTCATCGTTTCAAATAGAGCCCAAACCTCGTCGGCAATCTTTCTCGGAACAGACCCTCCACAAGCTAAATAGATTAATTGTCTATCTCTCTCCCGTAGACCCTTGAGGAATGCTTGCACTATTTGCCACCTAGGGATGTCATGATGTAGGCACAGCCTAAGTAATTCTTTCAATCTTTCCCAAGACTCATGAAAAGACTCTCCCTCAATTTGGGTAAAGTGGGTGATGCTATGACGCATTTGGGAGGTTTTGCCAATGGAATAGTAACGGGCAAGGAATAGCCTCTGAAGCTCGTCCCATGTAGTGATGGGTTGAGGAGGCTCAAGAAATGTGAGCCAGTGCTTTGCCTTATCTATCAGGGAGTAAGAGAAGAAAAATAAACGTAGAGATTCATGTGGAAAATCTCTAATCCTTATGGTATTACAAATGTTCACAAACTCAGTCAAATGATCATATGGGTTTTCACGATCTAACCCATAAAATATCGGGAGCATATGAATGGTAGGCTGTTTGATTTCATAGGTTAGCTCCTCAATGTTTGGAATTTGTATGCATGATGGTGGACGAAATGTGTTTGGAATGAAATGATCCCTCAACAACCTAAGTGCAAGTGGGACTTGCTGAGGTGGATTTTGCTGCTCAGCTCCACCATTATTCCCTAAAGCATTTGCCATGACTGGACTAATAGCTGGTGGTGACTCTTGAGTGTTATGAAGAAAAGCCCTAACAGCTCTTAAAGTAGCTTCTAAATCAAGGTCTAGTGGATGCAAATCTTGTGGAATTGAACGTCTACCTTGCATGCAAACTCTATACCCTACTCATGAAATGCTAAAAAGATGGAACAATGCAGTAACTAAGAAAGGAAGAAAAGAGCTAAGAAAACTCCCCTTGATCAGGATCGATATTCTTTGTGCGGTCCTATCCAACCTGTTTTAGCAAATTTAGCAATTTAGCATTCAAGGGCTTTTTAGCGCGCAAGCTTAAGCAAGGTCGAAATGACGAGATAAAGCCACCTGAAACAAGAACAAGCAGATCAAAGCCAACAAGAAGAAAGAAAATAATAAAAGGAAAGAATATCTTAACTACAGCTAGAATAGACTTCTTCTAAAACTTCCTATTCATTTTAACACACGTTCCCCGGCAACGGCGCCAAATTTTGACCGCGCTATGACAAGAGAGGTTAATTCCCCGCCACGCGTCAAAATTGATATTTATAAGACCGCACACAAAAGATAGATAACCTCAATTCGTGGTAATAAGAGGAGTACGGGTCGTCCACAGAGAACGATGGTTAATTCAAATAAGAAGCTTAAAAGATCCTAAACTAGTGAGATTTGGATTCAAAGATTGATTTGGTTAATTGATTGATTCCCTTAATTGTTAGCAAGCACAATTAAACTAAATAAAAGTATATAAAATCAAAATATAGAGAGTGGCAACGGGGTTGGATCGGATTTAGGGTAGGCATGCATCGGTTGTAATAGAAAAAGTTATTTTAATGTGGGATAATGGAAAACCTAATCTACAATATCAGATTAACCTAGAAAAAGTATGAATGATTAAGTACTCAACGATTTAATTAAAAGCTATAGACTATCAATACTCATTCGAGAATGCATATCCTATGCTAGCAATTGAAATCTTCATTTACTTAATCATCCATCATCAAGATTACCATTTGTATTCAATTGTAGAAGCAATCACAGAAAACTAATACAATTAAGGATAAATTCAATTTCATAAACAAAAGTCTACGAATACAAATATATCCCAACATTCAATAACATTTATTACAAAACGGAAGCAAAACCTCAGCCAAATCCTTCTCCAAACCCCACTGTCATGAGACCTAGCCGGCCATGCGATAGATCGGTGATCCTTGAATGCTCCTCCGCCACATAGTTTGGTTATAGGACTTTTAGAGAAGGTTTAGAGGTGTTTGGTTCCCTAGAAAGTGCCTAAAAAACTGTGTAAATCCTAAAACATACTAAAAAGGGAAAGTTGCCAAAAAGGGGATCCCTTTCTCTCTCTATAGCTTACTATTTATAGCCCCACAAACCCTAGAGAGGGAAAAGACCCATATACCCTTCAAACACATGGTAATTACAGAGAAATAACACTGAAAAGTCGGAATTTCGAGATCTCTATCGATAGCAGTCGAGTGCCTATCGATAGAGATCTCATTTATTACAAATCGGCTTAAAACAGAGAACGTCACCTATCGATAGTGCACAACACACCTATCGATAGGTGGTGTTTTTGATTCCACAACTTGGAGGTCAGAAGCCAGCTCCTATTGATAGCTGATTGAGAGCTATCGATTGGGCTTGAATAATTTCCAAAAAATGGACCAGAAGCTACCATCTATCGATAATTGAGTTCCTCTATCGATAGATGGGTCATTGTCTTCAATTTTTCAGCTCGAACGAGATTCGATGCTTCTTCAACTCAAGTTTCATAGAAACGCACACGAAAAGGGGCTTCATTAGGCGAAAAACCTGCAATGGGGAGAAAACACCATTAGTGAGTTATTCAATCTTAAAACCAATCAATTACCTGTCTATTAAAGCATAATTAGGGGTAACCATAACCCAATTAGAGTCTATGATTGCGAGCAATCAGAAGGAGGAAAAAAAATAGAGCAGCCGTGAGAGAAGAACGAAAAAAAACAGAGCAATACAGTGCATAAGAGGAGAGAAGAAGTAGAAAAAGATAATGAGGAGGTGGAGAAGTACCTGACTTCCTGAGATCTTCACTGAAGAGGCTGAGAGAAAGAAAGAAAGAGAAAGGGGCAATGAGTAGTGGATGCGCAGATGAGAAGTTAGGGAAACACACTACTTGATCAATTTTCCCCCATTTTTTTAAGTAATTGATAATTAATGGGCTGATCAAATGATCCAATGGCTAAATTTAAAAGCCAAAGAGATTAAAAAAAAAAGAGGTAGTGAACCATCAAGTGTGCCTTAGATGCGCCTTGCGCCTCAGAAAAAGCCCTTGCATAGGCGCGCCTTAGATGCACTTGAGGGAAGTCGTCTCGCCTAGTCTTTGGCGAAGCCCAAGCCTTGCGCCCGCTTGCGCCTAGGCACACGCTTTAATAACTATAATTACCTCTTTAGCTATCATAATATTGTCAATTATTTTCTTCCCTAGAACAAAACTACATTGGGTTGGGCCACCGTCTCTTATAGAATTTGTCTAATTCTCTTAACAATAATCTTTAAAACAATTTTGTAAAGAGTATCACACAAAATTTTAGGTCTAAATTGAATAAGCCTATCTGAATATGTTACTTTAAGTAAAAGGACAATAAAAAGCATTACTTATTCCTTCTAGCAACTTCCATCTTAAAAAATTCTCCTTATTAATCAGCATTATTATCAAAAATAGAGACCCTAGTGGGGTGAATAAGTTCTAAAGCAAACTTTTACTATTTTTATAAATGTAAACTAAATGAACAAATTATGAATGCTATGCAATTTATATAAGAATAAAATACAAATGCACAAATATAATTTGTAAGAGAGTAGGGAGAAAGGAAAGCAAACTCGACGATTTTAACGTGATTCAAACTCTGTGTCCATGCCTTAAGAGCCTCTCTTTAAGGTTCCACAATCCACTAAGGGTGTGTTTGGTAGGGGGCAAGGAATCTTGTTCCTGGGAATGGCCTATTACGGGGGAATGGGAATGTGATTTCTATTTGTAAACTCCAATGTTTGGTATCATGGTAATCTGTAATGGAATTACTAATTACCCTCCCTTTGTGGTGTTTGTTTGGATAAGGTAATATCATTTTTCTTACCAAATTACCCTTTCAGTTTCTATCAATTTTCTACAATTTTCTCAAAAACTAAATAAATAATAAAAAGAGAAGAAACCCACAAGTTTCTAATCGTAAAGGTTGTTTAAGCAATTCCAACACCCGCCAAGAATAGGAAACATAATTTAAATATAAAAATAAAAAAAAAACAAATATTTACACCAAAATAGTGCAAACCAGAAACCTTCCTTGATATTTTTCAAAAAAATCCAAAATTGCGTACAGCTATTTTGGGTGTATACTTACCTGTGCAAATCAAAAACCAGAGATGCTAATTTAACCACTATACAATTTTGTTTGAAGACAAAATTGTTTGTAAACAATTTTGTGTGTATTCTTACACACAAATTTACATCAAAATTGCAATTGTCACCATTGCCGCTTCGCCGCTGCTGCTATGAAAATGACAATCGTCCCCTTTTTCTTCTTTTTTATTTGCTGCTGCATCAAACCCCAGTGTGTCTGCTATGGTGTGAGAATTCTTATTCTTTTTCACACCCATCTTCTTCTTCTTCTACTACTGTTAATGCGTCCCCTTCTTATTCATCGTCATTTGCTGCTACATTAAAACCCAGTATAGCGGCACTAAGGTTCATTCTCTTTGGCTCGTGGTGGGTGAAAGAATGGGAAGGGTTTCGGTATCTCGGATGTGTGTGGCTTTAGTGCGGGCATGCCATAATGGTTGACATTGCACCTTTTCAAGGGTTGAAATTGACTTGAAGGGAATCAAGTCAAAAAATTATCAGGCAATTGTAATGGTTCGTTTTTGCCTCAATGAAAAGGACTTTCGTTATTTTTCAAGGCAATGAGATTATATAAAAATTAAAGTAAAACAAATCTAATAACGATTAACTAAATTGATTCGAAATAACCACATAAGAAAAATTATTACCTCTATAATTGATACAACAACAAGAAACCAAATAAAGTCCTTTAAACCAGAAGTTTTACTAGAGAGAGAGACAGAAAGAATGAATGAGAAAGATGGAGAGATAAGATAGAAGAAGAAGTTTACAGAATTGAGATGTGAAGAGAAGTCCTAAAGAATTTGGAATGAGAATAGGAATCCTAAGTTAAGATTTCAATAGGAAAGTGAAGCTAAACGAAAGTAAATGCTAGTTGAGTGGTTGTGGAACCCTTTGCTTGTAGAATTCTTTCCATATTTATAGACTTGGTAAATAACCATCTTCGAATTACTTCCAATGATGCATTGACAAGTGTCTGTTGATCTTTGTATGTTCTTAGGTTATTGTCACTGTTGTATTTTGAATAAAAATTGTGTTGAACAGTCGTGACTGTTCTTTAGGGTCGTGTCTATTCTTGGTGTCCTTACATGGAGTTGTGTATATTCTTGGTGTCCTTACATGGAGTTGTGTCTATTCATGGTGTCCATACATAGAGTTGTGTCTATTCATGGTGTCTGTCTGTAGAGGCACCTTTAAGTCTATAAATAGACCACATCCAAAGTCATTTGATGAGGAATAAGATATACATTCTGTTTGTCTGCATTTAAAGGGAGAGATAGGCATATTCTGGTTCGCCGTGCTTGAAGATTGTTGTGCTTCTTCTTCAAGCGTTGATCATTGTATCCTCGGAGGCAGACGTCTGAAAAACTCTAAGCACCAATAGGAGGGACGAAATCTGTCTTAAGGACATAGATTCAAACACCAGCCTTGATCAAAACTAACGTAAGTTTCTGAATTTCTACAATATGAAGTTTCTGCATTTCTCTTATGTGGACCACACGTAAGTGATAATTTTTATATTAAATATATCTTCATATCTAATTGATATGTGATTGGATACTTGAATCAAATTCTAGTTTGTATAAAAGTCTTATTCAAGTATTTCTCTTCATTATCTTTATCTGATAATATTGATAAGTAGTTTCCTACTTGAGATATAATTCTAGAATATATATATATACATGTTTAGTGCATTACGTGATGTTAGTATTATTTGTTTATTTTATTTACACACAATATTGTCCAATTCTAAATAGTCCAATATATTTTCCAACAATCTTAAGACAGATTTCCTTTTATTTAGAATTTGGATTAATATTGTGTTTTTAAATAAAGTGGTTGTTTTTAAAATTCATTCTTTATTTTCTAGAAATACAGAAATGGCAAATGAAAGTGGCAACACTGTGAATGTGCCTCCTGTTGTGGCACTAACCCCTAATCTGGTTCCTGCATATGGGGAAAAAACTGAAAAATTCAATGGTGTTGAATTTAAGAGATGGCAACATAAAATGTTGTTTTATCTTACAACTTTGAATTTGGCAAGGTTTCTTTATGAAGACACGTCTGTTCTCAAAGAGGGTGAGATTGATAATCTTACTATTGCTGCGTTAGAGGCGTGGAAACATTCTGATTTTTTGTGCAAAAACTACATCTTCAATGCATTGGACAATATATTATATAATGTGTATAGTCTAATAAAGACTGCGAAGGAATTATGGGACTCCTTGGACAAAAAGTACAAAACGGAAGATGCTGAACTGAAAAAGTTCGTTGTGGGTAGATTCCTAGACGACAAAATAGTAGACTCCAAGACTGTCATAAGTCAAGTGCAAGAGCTTCAAGTTGTTTTACATGAAATACATGCTGAAGGTATGTCTTTAAGTGAATCTTTTCAAGTTGTTGCTTTAATTGAAAAAATACCTCCATCTTAGAAAGAATTCAAAAATTACTTGAAGCACAAGTGCAAAGAAATGAGTCTTGAGGACTTGATTGTGAGATTAAGGATTGAAGAAGACAACCGTAATTCTGAGAAGAACAACGGGAAAAATCCTATGGAGTCAAAAGCCAATGTAGTGGAGCAAGCGCCAAAGAATAATAATAATAAAAGCGGAAATTCTCGGGCCAAAGCTCTCAAGGGTCTAAATGAGGAAACCAAGGTGGCAATCCAAAGAGGTTCAAATGAAAGTGTTTTGTTTGTGATAAGCCTGGATATCGTGCAAAAGATTGTCGTCATTGAAAGAACCAAGGAACCAATAGAAATGCTCAAGCTAATGAAGTGAAGACTCTTTCAGATACAATAAGTGATATGAATCTTGCTGCTGTGATATCTGAAGTAAATCTGATGCATAATCTGAAAGAATGGTGGGTGGATACTGGAGCTACTCACCACATATGTTCAGATAAATGAATGTTTTCTACTTATCAACGTATGGATAATGGAGAACAATTGTATATGGGCAACTCCTCTTCTTCTAACATTGCAGGCTGTGGAAAAGTAATTTTAAAGTTAACTTCTGGAAAAGAGTTTACTTTGAATGATGTGCTGCATGTGCCAGATTTTCGCAAGAATCTTGTGTCTGGATCGTTGTTGAGCAAAAATGGTTTCAAATTGGTTTTTGAGTATGATAAGTTTATACTTATCAAAAGTGGGGTGTATGTGGGAAAAGGGTATATGTGTAATGGGTTATTTAAGATGAATGTTGTTCCTATTATTCCTAAGATTAATAAAGTTATATCTTCTGCTTATATTGCTGAGTATTCTAATATATGGCATGGTAGACTAGGACATGTTAATTATGATACTTTACATAGATTAGTTAACATGAATTATTTGCCTAAGTTTACTATTGATTTAAATCATAAATGTGAAACTTGTGTGGAAGCAAAATTAACGAGTACTTCTTTTAATTCAATTGAAAGAAGTACCGAATCTCTAGATTTGATACATAGTGATGTTTGTGATTTAAAGTTTGTTCAAACTAGAGAAGGTAAAAAGTATTTCATTACTTTTATTGATGATAGCACTAAATATTGTTATGTTTACTTAATTAGAAGTAAAGATGAAGCATGAGATATGTTTATACATTTCAAGAATGAAGTTGAGAATCAACTTAGCAAAAAGATAAAAGTTCTTAGAAATGATAAAGGTGGTGAATATGAGTCTCATCCTTTTGGTGAGTTCTGCTCTAACCATGGGATTATGTTAGCCTAAATGGTTCCAATCCAGCATATGTTATATGATTTTAATGATAACAAACATTTGCCGCTGCGTTATCTAAATATCTTGTGCTTAAATGTTAAATTTGTAAGACAGATTTTCAAGATAGACTGGAGCAAACAAATGGACAACAAAATCCATGAATTGGAGGCTCAAGTATTGAAGATGTTACTATTTCCAGAAAACTGTTTTTCCCTATGAAAAATTTGGCTAAGTATGAAAAATGAATTTTTGATATATTGAGTTTTTCAAAATAATTTTTGGCGGTAATTGATCCCTATATACTCATTAACTGAGTACAGCCTTGAGGTAGCTTTTATACGTGGTATATAATACCCTACTCGATAGATCAATTTTTGACACTGTTGACGAAAATTATTTTTTGTACTAAAATTGATTTTCTACATTTTGATTTATTGGGAATTTGATTTTCTAGTATTTTCCATTGAATCCAAATGGGGGGTACTTCCTTATTTACATTGTAAACTTAAGTAAATGAAAGTAAAGGTAATTAAAAGTAAAATGCAACCATTTACTTAAATGTTTATATGTAAATAAGTGTTCTGCAGGAATAGTGGCAGATTGCTGTTGGAGTAATTGTCAAAGCTGCTGCTGCAACATTTGACATTGTGAATGCTGATTCAAACATGGCTGCATCTTCAAACGGATTTGTTGCATTTTTCAAACCAGTTTGAATCTGCAGATTTCCAAGACGCTCCTCCTAGACGCTCCAACGTATAGCTGATTTCTAAGGCTATAAATACACTTGCCATGAAGCTTAATTCTACACACAATCATATACACTATTGCAGCTTACAAGTGTTCATCATTCTTGAGTGATTCAATTCCTGTATTTCTCTCTATGAGGAAATTAGTTTAAATCTTTGAGAGATATTATTGAGAGCGTATTTGATGTATTCTCAGAGTTGTTGAGAATCATATTGGTGGTCATCCATATTCACTTGTATTTCTTGTGAGTTTAAGGTTTTGTATAAACCTTGTTTGGTGAGAGTCTTCCACTGTGAAAGAAGGCTGTGTAAAGGTTTGAATCTCCACCGGAAGTGAGATTGATAGTGGATTAATCCTTGAGACGGAGATCTTGAGGCGTGGACGTAGGCGGAGACCGAACCACGTTAAAATCCTTGTGTTTGAATTTCTCTAACTCTATCTCTTGCATTTAAATTTATTTACTTGCTTTATATTTTGTTGAGTTGAGATTTAATCTTGCATTCTAGTTATTAAAAGTTTGAGTTTTCAAAAACACTCTATCCCATTTTTAAATTAGTTTTTAAATTGCCAATACTCTATTCACCCCCCCTCTAGAGTATATTTTGGGCCAACAGATTATACATCAAACTACTACACCATATTCACCTCAGCAAAATGGTGTTGCTGAACGTAAAAATAGAACCTTAAAAGAAATGATGCTATGTTATTAAGTTCTGGTTTACCTCAGAACTTGTGAGGGAAAGCTTGATTTTCAACAAATGATATTTTTAGCTTTGTTTTCATGCTATGTTGATAAGTTCCGAATTATCTCAGAACTTGTGGGGAAATCTTTATTTTCAACAAATAATATTCTCAACAAAACATCCCAAAAAAAAGTACAAATGTGATACCTTATGAATTATTGAAAGATCGAAAGTCTTTCTATAAATTCTTAAAATGTGGGGATGTTTGGCTTAAGTAGTAATTCCTAATCTTAAAAAGAGTTAAGATAGGATCTAAAACCATTGATTGTATACTTATAAGTTATACTATTAAAAGTAGTGCTTCTTAAATTTGATATTCTAATATATATGTGAATACCATAATTGAGTTTAGAAATACTTAAATTTTTTGAACATGTATTTCTATTTAATTCTTCATGTGAGATAAAGTTCTATTTTACAAGAAGCCAGTTCTCTTAAAAGAATTTATGAGTCCGCGAATAGTTATAATAAGTATAAATTGTGGATGAAACTAGATGCATTAATAGGACAAAGAAATCAAATTCTTTTGGTCTTAATTTTCTAACTTAATTAATTAGAAAATGAGCCTCAAAGTTTCAATGAAGTTATGGCCACTCCAGAAGCATCTCTTTGGAAAGAGGTTTTTAATGGTGAATTTCCTCCGGGGAATAAACATTTTGAATAAAAGTGGATATTCAAAAACAAAATGAAAGCTGATGGATCAATGTCAAATATAAGGCTAGGCTGGGAGCTAAAGGCTTTATAGAAGAAAAATGGTGTGGATAATTTATGAATTGAAACAAGCTCCAAAGCTATGATATGGAAAATTTTGACAAAATGAGGTGGTTAAATTGGTTCAAAATTTATAAGTGTGACAAGTGTGTCTCTATGCTGGTGATATGGTTATTGTTGGTAGTAATAATGATGTCATTACTGCGAAATTTCGTTATGAATGACATTGGTGTTGCAGATGTTATTTTAGGAATTAAAATTTCTAGAACATCTAATGGAATAGTATTATCTCAATCTCATTATATTGAGAAAATACTAAGGAAATTTAATCATTTTGTTTGTAATCCTGTTAGAACACCAGTAGATATAAATCTACAATTGTCGAAAAATAAGGGTGAAGTTATATCTCAACTAGAGTACTCTCAATCCACAAGTGGATATGGATTCACTTTTGGAGGTAGAACTGTGTCTTGGAAGTCATCTAAGTAAATGTGCATTGTGAAACCCACATTGAAATCTGAATCTATAGCTTTAGATAAAGCTGGTGAAGAAGCAGAATGGCTTCAACACTTCTTAGAAGATGTTCTAACGTGATCAAAACCTGTGCCAACATTTAGTATTTATTGTGATAATCAATCATCTATTGGAAGGGCACAAAATGATATGCATAACGGTAAGTCTTGACATAAATGTCAAAGACATAATACCGTAAAACATTTGCTCTCAAATCGAGTTATATCCATTGAGTATAGAAAGTCAAATTATAACAGAGTGAATCCGATAATTAAAGTTTGACTAGAGAGCAAGTGTATAATTCATCGAGGGGAATGGGCTTAAAGCCTAAATATTAAGAGTTAGCATAATGGAAACCCAACCTAGTTGACTGGAGATCCCAAGATCTAGGTTCAAAAGGGACAACCT
>JAESVK010000891.1:252107-266955 GCA_017140935.1 Hamamelis virginiana | reverse complement strand
GTGACTCAGAATAATCACTAAGAAGTGAATTCTTTTACCTATTCCTATGATGAGACAGTGATGACTGTAGCGTGAATCAAGTTAAGCTAAGCTTTTAATGATTATTATATCTTGAATTATTCAAGTGAGGTATAGCAGGATACTCTTGATAAGAATCACCTATATGAGTGTAAAAGGAACTGCTTCTATGAGAATGGATAAGGCTAAGTTCTCTAGAGCACTCATGAAACCAGATTTGTTCAGGGCCAAAATGAACACAATCGTGAGAACCAAAAATGTTCGGAGGGAAACTGTGTGAATTCTATTGTCTTGGTTTGCACAAACAGCTGACAGTTCAAGACATCAAGTTCACTGATGAGCCAGCAAATCCAATAATCTTTCACTAAGGAAGGTTCAAGGCCATAAGCTACCTCTCATAATGCAGGGACTCTCCTTATCTCTCTCTCTCGAGTCAGTTTTTGTCATATGCATGGTTATCCAGCCAATTTTTATTCATGTGGGGATTGTTGTATTTTGAATAAAAATTGTGTTGAACAGTCGTGACTGTTCTTTAGGGTCGTGTCTATTCTTGGTGTCCTTACATGGAGTTGTGTCTATTCATGGTGTCCATATATAGTGTTCTGTCTATTCATGGTGTCTGTCTGCATAGGCACCTTTAAGTCTATAAATATACCACATCCAAAGTCATTTGATGAGGAATAAGACATACATTATGTTTGTCTGTATTTAGAGAGAGAGATAGGCATATTCTGGTACGTCGTGCTTGAAGATTGTTGTGCTTCTTCTTTAAGCGTTGATCATTGTATCCTGGGAGGCAGACGTCTGAGAAACTCTAAGCATCAATAGGAGGGATGAAATCTGTCTTAAGGACATAGTGTCAAACACTAGCCTTGATCAAAACTAACGTAAGAAATCTGTCTTAAGGACAGTATGTCCTTAAGAAGTAGTTTCCTTAAGAAATCTGTCTTAACCCTTAGACACTAACATCACGTAATGCTAGTGTTTGACACTATGTCCTTAAGAAGTAGTTTCCTACGTGATGTTAATATATATATATAAATATAT
The DNA here is from genome assembly GCA_017140935.1 of Hamamelis virginiana. Taxonomy (NCBI): domain Eukaryota; kingdom Viridiplantae; phylum Streptophyta; class Magnoliopsida; order Saxifragales; family Hamamelidaceae; genus Hamamelis; species Hamamelis virginiana. Next base: position 265,890 of record JAESVK010000891.1, on the reverse strand, counting down.
ATATAGTGCATTACGTGATGTTAATATTATTTGTTTATTTTATTTACACACAATATTATCCAAATTCTAAATATTCCAATATATTTTCCAACAGTCGCTTCATCTAATGCTCTAATTTTTAATCCAATGGTTGATTTTATTTTTTTCAAATTTCCGCCTTCAACCCAATCAACTTGCCACCTATCCTTAAAAAAATTGTATTTTCTTATTAAACTACCTATGTAGTTATGAACAACCACGTTTTGGTGAGAACCAGTAGCAAATACTTTTTCTTATTAAATATTATGCCTACAACTGAAAAGGATGCATGCAATTGTTGATTGGGTCATTATTACCCCTTTTTACATTTCTTCTTATATTTATACGTGGCCATATCTTATTGGCCCCGTTATTTTTTATGGTGAACATTAACTATAACATATCAGTGAAGTTTTATTATTTTTCTCAGTATATTTTAATTTTTATAATTTATTTTCTTCGTACAATAAATAAATTTATAATAAATAAAATATATTGAGAAAAATTATAAAACTAATTATTTTCTCCACACAGCAAGTAAAATATAGAAAAAATTACAATTTGCTCCCTGTACTGTTGGCCAAAAACAGTTTACACCCGACACATTGGTCCCTATACTTTTAATTTTTGATAAATTCAACCCCTCCGTGAGTTTACCGTGGATGAAATGGACGGAAAGCTAACCACGTGTTTGCGTATGACCGTTTAATAAACGTTGAAGGACAAAAATAGCCTTGGTGAACCATCCCAACTCTCCAACCGCTAAATTGGCGATTGAATAGCAATGAAGACTTCGACTCACTTGCAAAGACATCATCTCAGCGATGATGGTGGCTCTAATGAGGATGCAGTTTCAGCTTCTCCATCTGAAGATGACGGTGTGCTCGAGCTTGTGCCCTGTTAGGTGGTCTTGGCTCAAGCTTTTGTTGTTGTCCTAGCTTACTTAAAACCACAAAGTCTTCAGTCTTTGACACAAGCAAACACAAAACTCTCTTCTCCAAAAAGTTATCTTCTTCAATCTTTGAACATTTACCTATTTTTATTTAATTATTTATTTTACAAAATTGTTGTTTAGCTTAAAAAACTCAAGCAATACACATGAGTGGAGATCATGGCCGGTTTCATTTTTCAAGATCTGAAACCCAACTATGCCTGAAGATAACATAAAATGACAACTCCTAATTTGAATCAAGCTGTGGTGGTTTTATTATTAGTTCTGGGTTTGGTAAAATGGTAAGAGAGACTTCATGGGACGTCCAATGGTGATTTTGGTGATGGCTTTATGGGTATTGGTGGTTTTGGTAGCGTGCTGTTGCAGTGTGGTGAAAGAATCCACAATTTATCAATTGATATATGTATTCTGGTATTCCTATTTCGTGAAGGCTTTCTAATCAAACAGAGATTTTAACTTGAAGAAAAAAATCCCGGTGAGGGTTTGGTGACAGAGAGAGGAGAAACATTTAATTTTTTAAGTTTTGTTTTATCTATTAGAAGGGTAAAATAGTAAAGTACAACAGCATATTAACACTTTATGCCCATGATTCATAAATTAAAAGTATAAGGGTTAATGCGTCACAATTGAAAATACATACAAGGGTGCAAAGTCTTTTTAATCAATAATACAGGGGAGCAAACTGTATTTTTTCCTAAAATTTGTAATAAATAAAATATATTGAAAAAAATTATGAAACTTCACGGAAATGCTTGTAGGTACATTAACAATTTAGGATCGATACTGCATAGAAAAATAACAAACCTAAAACCATTTTCAGGAAAATGAATAAATTTTTAACTAACAAAAGAGTGTAAAGTGTCATAAACAAAAATTATAGGTGGTCAATGTATTGCAATTAAAACTATAGGAGTGCAGAGTGTAAATCAGTGTAAATCAACGATAATTGAGGGAGTCAAAATGTAATTTCTCCATTACTATCTATGAATCAATTATCAGAAAAAATTATTTTAAAAGTCTCAATATTTTACAATTTTATTTTTCACTCTTAGCCAAATTTTGATAAAAATCAGTTTTATGCGTGTAAGCCAATTTGAAAATTTAAATGCATGAAAATTGAAAAGTAACAAGATTGGGTATGGATAAAGCGGCATGACAGCTTTTGTTGTTAGAAAAGTCTACTCGAATGAGTAAGAAGTTGCTTTGATTTATATGCCCTTAGTCATGAAATTTAAATAACTTTATTTATGTCACAATCTTACCATTAAAATTTGGGCCATAAAGGGGTGAGTCTCTTCTGAAACCCCCAAATCTCCATTTGTCAGTTTCAAAAATAAACTAAAATAAATCTGCACTATTGATAAAAGCAATAGGTAGCACCGAAAAAAAAAATATATATATATATAGTAGCTTTCTTAAACGGACTTCCATTTTTAACACTATGTGCAGACGTTATGCAAATGTCGTTGGATTTAATTAAAAGCAATCGGATGGCTGAGCTTGAGAATGGAGTTAAACCCGGTTCAACTCACGAAGAGCTTGTGAAAGTCGAACCAAATGAAGCATAAGCACCTCACGAAGAGAAGGAGACGCCTTCAGGAGAGCCATTCGAACCAAACCTAGAGCTTCTCAATCATTCACGAGTTCGTTCAGCCATTCGAACCAGCTAGGTCCATTGATGCTCACGAGAATGCGAACCATGAAGCTCCATTGAAACTCCATTCTCACCTCACGAGTTCATGCAGCCATTCGACCCATAAAAGTAAGGACTTTTTTGAATCCTCACCTCACGAAGCTCAGCCATTCGACACCATTGATTCTTCACCTCACGAATCTCCATTCTCCTTCTCTGAATCGATTCCTCACCAAGCTACAAATAATGCTTCATTTTTTTATTTTATTTTTTGAAAAATTATTTGTCAAATTTAGCGCTTTTGCATCAAATGTCAAAAATATTTTGTGTAATTTCTAGCTTTTGCATCAGATTTAGAGCTTTTTTTTCCGGTTGTTAGTTTCAATTTCTTGTATATGTCAGTGAAGATCTACCTTGCTTTATTGGAGCAAACTAGTTATGTTTGTATATTACCTTAGCAAACGTCACATAGAAATGCTCATTGATGTTGATGGTCCTTCCTTTTGGGAGCTCCTCCATTGATGGTCTCATATTCCATTGCCTTGTGAAGCAGCATTGCTGCCATTACCTCTTGGGACTTGCCATGAGACATACATATCTATATTCTTCTTTTTTGTTCAATTTGTTTATCGTTTTATGTCAAAACTGCAATACTGAATCGCACTGTTAGTCTATTGGATTTATGGTTATTCAATTTCTTCTTTTTGCTCACATTTCCTTTACTAGTTAGAAGCTTTGTTTTGAAAATCTCATCGGCAAGAATGACATCTGTGACAAACTAATGAAGAGCATGCAAAATAGAGATCCAAAGGTTTGAGAAATCTGGTTCGACTTCTTTGGTTGATCTCTCAAACTTATATGGGCGTGTAAATTTTGTTAGTAGCATGTATGTAGTTATGTTTGTATAATTAATGGCAATTTCATTGAACATTAATTTATCAATTCCCTAATTGATGCTTATTAATTTCATGTGTTGTATAATTAATGGTATTTCTTTTTATTTTTTTTGTAAAAATCTTGAAGCTACGTACTAATTCATGCTTATTAATTTCCTAATCGATGGAAATATCCAGCCGCTTATTGGAATAGCGGGTGGGATGAGAGATTGTTTTTGGAAACAATGAGATATTGAAATTCCCAACCGCTATTATAGTAAGTGATTGGATTCTTTACTTTGTCACGTAACGCGTGTATTCTTTTCCAGCTGAGTCGATAAGGATTTACTTTAATTTGTATTTTTTTTTTTAATGCATTGACTGGTTTCAATCTGCTGTCGGGAAGCTTTTATCTTGTCCATTCAAATCGTGTATTTTTTGCGATAGCCTCCGGTCGCTTATGCGCAATGGACGCAGGAGATCCATGTAACACCCCACACAGGGTAACCCCTATACGAAAATGCCACAGTGACATAAAACACCAAGAGCTTATCTTTTGAGTAATTTCTTTTTTTAAAATTAACACAGTTTAAAAACAGTTTTTCAAAATTACGCGTGCGGAAATCTTTAAATAATTTTTCAACATCTCAAAAATTAAAGATAGCGCTGAGTACTAGTTTGTATCATGAGTACAGTCCCGTAATGTACTCGAATTCCAGAAACATCCATTTAGTTTACTGAGTTGGATAGAGTCTCATGCTGATAATGTGTCATCATCTTGAAGAAAACATATAGCAGAAAAATAAACAAACACCAGGATTTACGTGGTTCGGCAAAATTGCCTACGTCCACGGTGAGTCATTTTTATTATTGAGAATCATATTACAAGAATACAATATCTTCTTTTCTCAACACATTCAGAAATATTCACATCCTTCCTCATTCTCATATCTGTCAACAAATTTATCATCAGCCAAATATCACATAAATAAATCATCATATCTGTAATTCATTTATATATATTACAGAATATATCCATCACTTTTTCACAATAAATAATATTACACTACATTCATGCTTTATGCATATGACAGATGCAATGCTCATGCAGTCATACCTGTCATTTTCTCTTTTCTGCTTTTCCTGCAAAACATCAACCATTCACACTGATGGTAACCTTATTTTAGGATTCACCATTTCACCACAATAGATGGCTACCTCATTTTAACCATCTCCCCGCCTTTTTAGGATGTATATCACCCAGTCCCCGCCTTTTTAGGACCGACCGCGATTGTCATTCATTGACAAGAGGATTTACGTACTGTTTTTAGCAAGGATGATATATTAGTGCACTAACTGTTTCCAGGATCTTTTGTCCATCGGTGGTATCTCAACTCCTCATTTCCACAGTTACATAAATAATCACAAATGCATATGATTTTCTATGCAATATATTTCACATGTAACTATATCTCATGCCAGATGCAATTATTCTATGCAATACATATGGCATACATCTCATATCAACAATTCATGTATGGCAATCATGCATACATTTCATAGTATATTAACTCAACATATATCTCATATCAACTGTTATATCAGTGATATACAAATAACTCATTCTGCTCACTCAACTTGAGCCACCACATGTAACTGTGTCACTGTAACACCCCGTACTTCTCCAAGTAACAATATTGTCCGCTTTACCTGCAAGCGTAACATGCGCGCCCATACACGCATATTCACATGACAAGTGCACGGTTTTATTTTCTCAAAACACATTGTTACTATGAGATGTATGAAATTTACTGATAAGCCCAGTCACTTTCTCATAACATCATCACCACATGCCATATGCCAATTTTATGTGTAATAATTATGGCAAATATCACATGTATGTATTTTATACATAACAATTAACATGCTTCATCATTTTATTCATAATAATAACAGCATGTTATAAACTTTACAAATATCACATGCATATATTAACAGTTTATATATATATATATATGCCAATATGATTTCCACAACTTGTATTTCCAAGATCTTTCACTAATCATCCTGATTTTATAAAAATCAATTATTCATGATTTTTAACTATTTTCCAAAGACTCACAGTTTGGAAGATAGTTAATTTTCTATCCACATGTATTTTTCTACAAAATAATCCATTCTAGGATACTTGTCTGATTTTTGTAGAATTTATCAAATTCTATTAGATTGAAAAATCATACTAGAATAGTCAAAATACAATGAGGTTACATGGTAAGCCTTATGGTGCACCTTCACTATGCTCCATAATTTTCTAGGCTCTTTCATGCCTCCCAAACAACAGCTTTTGTACCCATTAATATCAACTTAATTTAATAGGATTTTTAAAAATAATTCCAAGTCAAGTGCTAATTTGCAATTGAGGGTGTATGGTTTACTATGCACCTTCATAGCATAGAATCATACATGCACACTCACGTACATGATACGTCCATATTTTTCATCTTTTTGGCCAACTCTGCACACTTATATCTCTTTCGTTTCTCATCCGATTTGAATGATTCAAAATGTTACAGAATCTGTGTGATACAAGCTTTCAAAATATAATGGTGGTGTATAACACCTCCCATCCGAACATATTTATAAATGATGCCAAAGTAGGCTAGTAATAAAATTTCAGATTTTTCGGCAACTTCGTTTCTCAATTTCTCTCACAATTCACATCCAATTGAAGTGATTCAAAGTTCTAAATTCATATAAAATCAATCTATACCATATATGTAAAAATCATAATTTTCCGATATACTGTGAAAATGCCCTTTGTGCCTACTATTAAAGCTTCAAGGAAGCTTTCTCTCTCTAGAAATTCTCATTCACCCATAGGTCTTTTTCCATAATTATTGTCTCTAAAAATCCAAAAATTCAATCTTTACAATATACTCAAATTTCAGAATTTTCGGACATTTACACAATATACTACAAATTTTCAAAGTTTCAGTATTACTAAACTACAGAAATTATAGAAATTAATCTACTCGTCGGAAAATTCCCAAATTTGATACACATGATCCTGAGTTGATATAGTTGATGGGAAAAATAGTTTCAAAGTTTCAGTTTTTCATTTTCATATAAAATAAAAATCCAAGATTTGAAATCCCCATATATATATATATATATATCATATATATGTAAGTCATTATTTCATAATTAAATCATACCATATTCAATCCAAAAATTGAAATATAATCAAATTAGAAATACTATCTCACCTCACTAGTCTCTGACTTATGAAGTAAAATTACCAATTATTCTGCATTTGTGCAGCTCCATCTTCCTCTTAGCTTCTCATTTTTCTGTCATTCTCTTTCTTTTCTTTTCTTCTCTCTCTCTTCTCCTCTCTTCCCCCTTTTCTCCGACTCTCCCCCTTTCTTATGATCTCCCTCTCTCTCCTTTATCTCTCCCCCTCTCTTCCCTTCTCTCCCCCTATCTTCCTTATTATTCTATTTATATATATATATATAACTAAATACTCCCTAACCCCACACACACTCACACAAACATAACACCTCCTTCACTAATTGCCGACAAACCTTTTATTATTTTTCTTTTTCTTTCTTTTCTTCTTTTTCTCTCACTCTCACCTCCTTCACTTCCTGTCCCCCTCACCCCATAATCACCCCACCATTCATATTGGAGTAGGCATGCATCTGTCAATTGTCATGACCAACACTAGCATCGATTGTATCCACACAACACAACTTCGATAAGATTTTTAAAGGTTTGATTTGATTAATTCTTATATATATATATATTGAATCAATCATTCACTCAGTTATAATGCATTCCTCCACCACTTGCCGACACAATAATGCGTTCATAATACTCTCACGCACCTTTCTCAAAAAGTGGCCACATAGCACACTCTATGGCCAATGACAAAATGCCATGTGTGCAATAAATAAAATAAAATAATAGCAATTAAGAAAATTTACTATTGAAAATTTTTGGGGTCTCACAATACCTCCCCCTTAACAGGATTTCGTCCCCGAAATCAGCCATCAACAAACAGATAAGAATACTTCTCACAGATGTATATATATATACATATATATACATATATAGATCATAGAGATAACAATTATCTGCCGAATCAAATTGAAAAAATATTATTTATATACATCATAAAGCAGGATTATATTGAGAAGTAGAAGCAGCATTTACAGACACCTTTTGTAATCTGTCTAAAATTTCCTTCTGTACTTCTTTAATCTTATCATTATACTGCTCTAACTTGTAATCTTTGGATTCATTTCCTTAGCATATGAATCCAACATACGTGTTAAAGCTTTATTTTCACGTGTTAGTATCCTATTTTTCATTCGAGTCCCCTTAAGTAACAGTGTTTGACTCTCCACTTCTGCAGTTCTGGCTCGCACTTCTGCTGTCCTAGCTTTCAAGCGTAGAGCTATATTTTGTACAGAACTTGTAGTTCTTGAACAAAGTACAAGAGACTTATACAAAGCTTCTATATCAGACCTTTGCGCTAGCATCCTTTCATGTTGAGGAACAACGAAAGGTTGATGTAGTTGAGCATCCAAAGATTCATTCAAATCAGGAAGCATGTTAATGGAAGATGAGGATGCCATTACAAGAACTTGATAAATATTCAAGAGAACTTTGATGAACAAATGATGTAGTTTGCGATTTTGAAAGATATTTAAAACATTGATCTCAGACAGCAAAATCTACTGTTTCTCCAACTTTTGAATAAAGAAATTCACCAACAGTATCTGTCGATATGTTTTTAGAAAATCAAGCATTTGTCAAAAAGTAAACAGTTCTAGCACTCATTTTTCAAAAAGTAATTTTGTCTGCTTTACCGACAGTTCAAATCAGTCGAATACGTTTTCAGAAAATCTATTTTTGTCAAAAAGTAAATAGTAATTCGTCTGCAGACATTTCAAATCAGTTTGAATTTTGCAACCAAACGTATATCCAAAATTTTTGTATAAATTTGGCTCTCATCTTTCCATCTACTCATTCCAATCTATCCTTCGTTCCTATATCTAAATATGCAGCATCTCGTATTGATTCATGAAAATCATTTTCATATTCTACCGATGCATAAAAATTTTGTTCAATATCTACTCCTAACTCCATTTCTGAAATTCTTTAAGAATATTAGAAGAAATGCTTTCTTCTATCACCACTCTTAGAAACAACATTATCTTTCCTCATACATCAAAAGTTGGTATTTGCTTCAATCTCCATCGTTACATGAAACAAGAGAAGCTATATCACTTTTTATTGTATTATCCATCTTGCTGGTTTCCTAGTTCTTATATTTACTCCCCCCAATTCGCCAATTGAGAGTTAAACTTTGACACCGAAAAATCAGTGTCATTAATGCTGAATACTGCGGAAAGTTGAATTTATTGAAAGAATATCTCGCTGGCTTTTGAGTTCTTATAGCTGCCATTGCAGACTTTATACAGCATTCACAAGAGCTCGTAGCAATGTAAGGTATAGGTTATGGGTTGTCATTCAGGGCAGTAATGGGTTTTTATCACCAAAGAAAATCTTTAACAGATTTTTCATTAGGTGAGAAGCCAATCCGAAAGATGTTTACTCTACCTTGTGCTCACTCTCTTCTGTCATAGCTAACTAAGCTATACAAAAAATCCTAAGGTATAGGACATCACTTTGAAAGATGATCTGAAACTATGATTTCCTAAGTAAGGGAATTTGGTCTCACCATCATCTTTTTCATTTTCCTTATTTTCTTGAGAATAGCAATGAGTCATCATTATCATCATGATCTTGTTTATTCTCATCTTTACCCATGATGATATTTGAGATGCATCCTTTATAAGATTACTTAGGTGGATCATAGTTGTTGTTACTTGCCGCCACAACTTGCATCTCTCCTTGATAACTATTGATTTCTACTAATCTCAGGAGTATGGGTCACTGTTTGTATCCCGTAAATATAATTTTTGTGGAGATAATTATTGATCTCTACTAATTATATTTTGGGAAACGATTACAGTAGAATGTGCATGTGTTACATCGACGTGCATTTATAAGCAGTCGGTTTCATACTCTAGCATATAGACTTCGGAAAATACTTTGTTGGCCATGTAATAGCAGTCAAACTACATCACCGACCCAAGTCTCCAAGCGATATGTATTCTAAAGAATACTCTTTGGTATGAAAAGATTTAGCCAACTCTACAGAGGAATGAAGTCTCAAAGGTCCGAGAAGATTTGGAGCTTCTAAGCTTCGAACACATGTTTCAAAGTTCAAGAATTAAGCTGTGGAAATACTTGTAATGTTTGTATATACCAGATGTAAATATCATTTACTACCACTGTACACCAGATTATGATTTGTATAAAAATCAAGTACCAGGTAAATCATACTTTATACAATAATTGTGATTTCACAATTTTAAGTATTTCTACCGTAATTAATTATGATGTGTAATCTTAATAGATTACTGATGATTCATACCAGAATCATTCCCATATATATATCACTAATGATTCTTCAGGAATCATAATCACATAATTATACATCTTTTCTACCAAAGCAACAAGATTATACTCATTATAATATACCATCACTCAGGTATTATACGTATTTCATTTCCATACAAATATCCATACACAAACATCATACATATATGTATACATACAAATATATACATACACATACGTTTGCCCTAATCCTCATCTCTAGTAAAGTTACTATGACTCTACTTTATCAGGGTCAAAGGGCTCTAAATCATCACCCACTAAAGGTGAACTCACCTCCCCTTCAGGCTTAGACATCTCGGTCCAAACTTGAAATTACAGATACCACAACTCAATAACCTATTTATGGACAGTATTTCTCTTTCGTGACTAGTACTCAATCAACCAAGAGCAACCAAAAGCTCTGATACCAAAATTGTAATACCCCACATAGGGTAACCCCTATACGGAAATGCCACAGTGACATAAAACACCAAGCGCTTATCTTTTGAGTGATTTCTTTTTTTAAAATTAACACAGTTTAAAAACAGTTTTTCAAAATTACGCGTACAGAAGTCTTTAAATAATTTTTCAACATCTCAAAAATTAAAGATAGCGCTGAGTACTAGTTTGTATCATGAGTACAATCCCGTAATGTACTCGAATTCCAGAAACATCCATTTAGTTTATTGAGTTGGATAGAGTCTCATGCTGATAATGTGTCATCATCTTGAAGAAAACACATAGCAGAAAAATAAACAAACACCAGGATTTACGTGGTTCGGCAAAATTGCCTACGTCCACGGTGAGTCATTTTTATTATTGAGAATCATATTACAAGAATACAATATCTTCTTTTCTCAACACATTCAGAAATATTCACATCCTTCCTTATTCTCATATCTGTCAACAAATTTATCATCAGCCAAATATCACATAAATAAACCATCATATCTGTAATTCATTTATATATATTACAGAATATATCCATCACTTTTTCACAATAAATAATTTTACACTACATGCATGCTTTATGCATATGACAGATGCAATGCTCATGCAATTATACCTATCATTTTCTCTGTTCTGCTTTTCCTGCAAAACATCAACCATTCACACTGATAGTAACCTTATTTTAGGATTCACCATTTCACCACAATAGATGGCTACCTCATTTTAACCATCTTACCACAACAGCATCCCCACCTTTTTAGGATGTATATCACCCAGTCCCCGCCTTTTAAGGACCTACCGCGATTATCTCTAATTGACAAGAGGATTTACGTACTGTTTTTAGCAAGGATGATATATTAGTGCACTAACTGTTTCCAGGATCTTTTGTCCATCGGTGGTATCTCAACTCCTCGTTTCCACGGTTACATAAATAATCACAAATGCATATGATTTTCTATGCAATATATTTCACATGTAACTGTATCTCATGCCAGATGCAATTATTCTATGCAATACATATGGCATACATCTCATATCAACAATTCATGTATGACAATCATGCATACATTTCATAGTATATCAACTCAACATATATCTCATATCAACTGTTATATCAGTGATATACAAATAACTCATTCTGCTCACTCAACTTGAGTCACCACATGTAACTGTGTCACTGTAACAACCCTTACTTCTCCAAGTAACAATATTGTTCGCTTTGCCTGCACGCGTAACATGCGCGCCCATACAACCATATTCACATGAAAAGTGCACGATTTTATTTTCTCAAAACACATTGTTACTATGAGATGTATGAAATTTACTGATAAGCCCAGTCACTTTCTCATAACATCATCACCACATGTCATATGCCAATTTTATGTGTAATAATTATGGCAAATATCACATGTATGTATTTTATACATAACAATTAACATGCTTCATCATTTTATTCATAATAATAACAACATGTTATAAACTTTACAAATATCACATGCATATATTAACAGTTTATATATATATATATGCCAATATGATTTCCACAACTTGTATTTCCAAGATCTTTCACTAATCATCCTGATTTTATAAAAATCAATTATTCATGATTTTTAACAATTTTCCAAAGACTCACAGTTTGGAAGATAGTTAATTTTCTATCCACATGTATTTTTCTACAAAATAATCCATTCTAGGATACTTGTCTGATTTTTGTAGAATTTATCAAATTCTATTAGATTGAAAAATCATACTAGAATAGTCAAAATACAATGAGGTTACATGGCAAGCCTTATGGTGCACCTTCACTATGCTCCATAATTTTTTAGGCTATTTCATGCCTCCCAAACAACAGCTTTTGTACCCATTAATATCAACTTAATTTAATAGGATTTTTAAAAATAATTCCAAGTCAAAATGATAACCACAAGTGCTAATTTTCAATTGAGGGTGTATGGTTTACTATGCACCTTCATAGCACAGAATCATACATGCACACTCACGTACATGATACGTCCATATTTTTCATCTTTTTGGCCAACTTTGCACACTTATATCTCCTTCGTTTCTCATCCGATTTGGATGATTCAAAATGTTACAGAATCTGTGTGATACAAGCTTTCAAAATATAATTTTGGTGTATAACACCTCCCATCCGAACATATTTATAAATGATGCCAAAGTAGGCTAGTTAATAAAATTTCAGATTTTTCGGCAACTTCTTTTCTCAATTTCTCTCACAATTCACATCCAATTGAAGTGATTCAAAGTTCTAAATTCATATAAAATCAATCTATACCATATATGTAAAAATCATAATTTTCCAATATACTGTGAAAATGCCCTTTGTGCCTACTATTAAAGCTTCAAGGAAGCTTTCTCTCTCTAGAAATTCTCATTCACCCATAGGTCTTTTTCCATAATTCTTGTCTCTAAAAATCCATAAATTCAAGCTTTACAATATACTCAAATTTCAGAATTTTCGGACATTTACACAATATACTACAAATTTTCAAAGTTTCAGTATTACTGAACTTCAGAAAATTATAGAAATTAATCTACTCATCGGAAAATTCCCAAATTTGATACACATGATCCTGAGTTGATATAGTTGATGGGAAAAATAGTCCCAGAGTTTCAGTTTTTCATTTTCATATAAAACAAAAATCCAAGATTTGAAATCCCCATATATATTTATCATATATATGTAAGTCATTATTTCATCATTAAATCATACCATATTCAATCCAAAAATTGAAATATAATCAAAATAGAAATACTATCTCACCTCACTAGTCTCTGACTTATGAAGTAAAATTACCAATTATTCTACATTTGTGGAGCTCCATCTTCCTCTTAGCTTCTCATTTTTCTCTCATTCTCTTTCTTTTCTTTTCTTCTCTCTCTCTTCTCCTCTCTTCCCCCTTTTCTCCGACTCTCCCCCTTTCTTATGATCTCCCTCTCTCTCCTTTATCTCTCCCCCTATCTTCCCTTCTCTCCCCCTATCTTCCTTATTATTCTATTTATATATATATATATAACTAAATACTCCCTAACCCCACACACACTCACACAAACATAACACCTCATTCACTAATTGCTGACAAACCTTCTATTATTTTTCTCTTTCTCTTTTTTCTTCTTTTTCTCTCACTCTCACCTCCTTCACTTCCTGTCCCCCTCGCCCCACAATCACCCCACCATTCATATTGGAGTAGGCATGCATCTGTCAATTGTCATGACCAATACTAGCATCGATTGTATCCACACAACACAACTTCGATAAAATTTTTAAAGGTTTGATTTGATTAATTCTTATATATATATATATATATATATATA
>JAESVK010000891.1:238868-248935 GCA_017140935.1 Hamamelis virginiana | reverse complement strand
TATATATATATATATATATATATATATATATGTTTATTTATTTATTTATTTAATTTGTTTGCCCACATGGCACCCCAAGAGTGTGCCAAGTGTCAAAATATGGGTGATGGAGCATATGCCTTATGGTGCACCTCATGCACCCAAGAATGCCACCCATGCTTGATGGCCAAGCTCACCAATGAGCAATGACCAGCTGGTTGCTTGATGAAGAAGGCTACCAATGAAATTTCTCCAGTTTGTAATAAGGTTGTTGAAGAGATAATTGTAGCTTTAATTCAACCAATGAGAAATTGACATTAGGAAGAGAGAGAGAAGGATTTTGTTTGGTTAGCAAGAATTAGGGAAGAGAGAGAGAAAGAATTCATGGGTAGCAAGGGGGTTCTGCAGAAGAAGAAGGGAGGAAAAGAAAGAGAAAAAGCAAAAAAAAAGAAGGAAGAGAAGAAGGAAGAGAGAAGGAGGAGAAAGAAACGTGTGGGGGCTAGCTTTGGGAAGTTTGGAATTTGGATTTTCTATGTCAAATCTGAAATTGGGTGAGGTTCCTACTCCTTTCTACATTGTTTTTAGCTTAATTGATGAATTTATATGATGATTTGGTGAAATAAGAAGGAAAGAAAGTGTGTTTGTTTGCCTAGAAAATTCTAGGAAAATCTGGAAAAAGTTGAGCTCTAAAACAGAGCATGCTATTTGGGTAATTTTGACTCAGTTAGAGGCCGAATTGATCTAAACTTTCTTCATGAAAGTTTTAGGTTTTCCAATTATCTTTCTAACGAATCTGATCTCACCTTATTTGGAATTTTTTGTGAAAATTTATGGTTGTTTTACTCAAACTGGTTTTTCAGCGAAAAATATTTTCGTTCAAATCCGAAAGGCTACTGTAATTGCTTATTTTGGCTATGACAATATTGGATTTGGGCTACGGTTGTGAAACGTGAAATTGTAGAGCTTCGAGTCTTGTTTTTAGAACACTAAAACTCATTAAATTTGGATAAATGAGCTAGAAGATACGGCCTAAACACTAAAAACTGTTGTTGGATGGGTTTAAATCATGAGCATGGAATTTGGGGTATTATACATATTTGAGTTTAAAATTGCTCCAAATTTGTTTATTATCATTTATAAACATATTTTAATATATTTGAAAAGAACATTTTGTGTTGAGCATTTCTACATGATTTTATTTAAAATTTTTGGGAGAAAAATGCATATTGGGCTTTATTAAAAAAAAATTGTGTAAATGTTTATTTATTCTCCAAACTTTATGGAGATTTTATGGGCACTTTGTGGACTGTTTTGGAGTATAAACATACAAATTTTTATGATAAATGAGTTGTGGAAATATTTATTTGAATTTTATGTAATTACAAACCTCAAATTCGAAGTTTAATCTCATAATTGTGACTTTTCTTTTTAAAATATGTTTTGAGCATCTTCAAAGGTGTTTAAAAAAAATTTATGGAATTAAAGTTTTCCCATTGTTTTCATGAAAAATCAAAATTTTAAGATTTTTATGGTGTAGAGCCTTTGAAATTGAGTTTTGGGCACCAAATATTACTCGAATAAGTCCGTTGGAATTTCTGTGAAAGAAATGGATGCTGTGGACTTAGGGAAATGTTTGGAACTACTATTGCTAAATTACTAGAGTGTAAAATAGAATATTTTATAAACGATATATGTCTTGCATGTCTTTAAACCCTCATGTTTCTTGTACTAAACTATGGATACATGGAATAGACTGATTTAAGAACTGTAAACCGTGTGGCACGTTTATAAAATAAAACCAAGGCATAGTAATGGATAGTTTTGAGAACAGGATATATGTGTGGTATGTTATTGGAATACTTGTAATTGATGTGATAATTGAGATAAGGCATGAATATTTATTCTGCAAAAATGATAAATGCATGTACTTATCTCTATCATGGAAGAGTTCTTTATTGCATATGAACACATGAGATTAATTGCCATATTTATTGTAAATATAATACATGATGGCATATTACACAGTTACGAGTGGTAGAATATATGCATATGGAGAATTATTATGAATAAAAATATATGCATGTGATATTTAAAGAGCTCATAACATGCTGTTATTGTGAATAACATGATATGTATATGGAGCATGTTAATTGTCATGCATAAAATATATATGCATGTGATATTTGCCATAATCATTGCACAATAAATTGGCATATGGCATGAGGCTGTAATGTTTTGTGAAAGTGACTGGGTTTATAAGTACACATCATACATCTCCTAATAACAAACATGTACTTTTTTAAGGGTACGTAACCCGAGAAAAATTAAATCAACGCTTGTCATATGGACATATGTGTATGGGCGCAAATGTTATGCAAACAAGTAAAGAGAATGTTGTTATTTAGAGAGGTACGAAGTGTTACTGTGGCATAGTTACAAATGGTGACATATGCGTAGCATTGATATAACTGGCATGCATATTATGAACTGTGAAACGAGGAGTTAAGATACCACCGATGGACAAAAGATCCTAGAAACAGTTAGTGCACTAATATATCATCATTGCTAAAAACAGCAAGTAAAGTCTCTTGCCAATGAGAGGCAATCGCAGTAGGTCCTAAAAAGGTGGAGACTGGGTGATATACATACCAGGGGCGAAGGTATGCTGTTGTGGTAGGATGGTTGTGTACCCAGTGGGGTAGGCATCCGAGATGGTTGTGATACCCTAAAATGAGGTAGTCTTCCGTGTGAATGTTTTTTGTTTTGCAGGAAAGACACAGAACTGAGGAAATGGTAGGTATGACTGCATGAGCATTGCATCGTATATATGTCATATGCATAAAGCATGCATGTTGTGTGAGATAAGTTGTGGTGGATGGTTGTGTACCCAATGAGGTAGCCATCCATGTGAATGTTCTATGTTTTGCAGGAGAGACAGAACAAAGTAAATGGCAGGTATGACTGCATGAGCATTGCATCACGTATATGTCATATGCATAAAAACATGCATGAATTATTGTATATGATTAAATTGAATCATGCGGTGAAGGAACAATGTTAATAAAAATATATTTTCATTGTTTCTTATTTGATGGATGATTTGTGGAAATATTGAGTATGTCTTTTAAGTTATTGACATTATAGAAAAGATTAGAAAACTTCACTGGGCATAGTGGTTTGCTCACCCCTCATATCTCCCCCCAGGACATACAGAAGATTGATGATGGAGCAGCTTTTAGGGTTTGAGATATCTACTTTGATTTTCTTTAATATGACAGTGTGCCTGACTATTGGCAATCTTTTGTATTTAATGGTTTGTAATAGATATTTTAGAACTCTGGACTGTAAATATATTTTAGTTTATGTTTGGAGTACTTTACAGGACGGTACTCTATATCAGCTAGTACTTTGCGCTTATCCAAATATTTTGAATGCTTTTGATTTTCTCTAAGCTTCCGCAAAGTTAAATTTAGTGTCAAAAGATAAGCACCAGGTATTTGTGTTTGCGACACCCAGCATGTAACGCCCCAACTGACGCCCGTATAAACCCTTCCGGATAGGTTGACACGTGTCAGGATGGAACTACAAATTGTTCTACTCATCTGTATTTCCTCACGAGAGACAATATATATATATATATATATATATTCAAATATGAAATGATATGTACAATCAGTATGTCCCAAACGCTTTACATTAAATAATAATACAAATCATGATAATGTCAATAATACTGACAATTCATACAGTGATGAATCCCAAGAATCTATGAATATATTAATATAAATATATATCTCGTAGTAATACAGAATCTATCATGAAGATGTCCCATCAATCCTCAAGCGTAGTATTATATCAAGCCAAAATACACCTCAAGTCAACCTGCAATCTGTATTAATGGTAGGATGAGCTTCAACGTGCTCAGTAGGAATAATATAACCTTTACCGCTTAACAATAATATCATGATACATGAAATATGTAAATATCATTATTTTCTCATATCAATGATAAAACCATATAAATAATAATTTCAAACCTGTGTGGACTTTCAGTGAAAACCATAACCAATTCCATGTTCATCAAACCATTCCATTTCCATTTTCATCTGTTCACAATCCATATCCATCACTTCATTCATTGGCTCACGAAACTATCAGGCTGCCTTTCAGGCTAACGAGCCTCTAGCGCAGCATTCTAAAATAATAACCATAACAGGTTATTTCTAGAGAGTATAAGCCACTTGCACGGGCTATTTTTCTTCGGGTCATGCACAAGGCTCCACCCAGGACACTACGCCCTTATAAGTCCTTCGGGTCCAGCCTAGGACACTACGCCCTTTCTGAATACTGATTGAGCCAAAATATACATCATTCCATGCATATCATTGCATAATAATATCACATTTGCCAACCACACGTAAATCATTGCCATGCATTTCATTTCATTATAATATCACATTTGCCAACGAGGCATAAATAATTCACAAGGCAAATCACATTTTCAAAATACATTCCTGTATCATTCCTTATAAATATCATTTTCCATTTCACAACATTCAGTTTAATAAAACCAAGGGAATAGCCATTTAAAATATTGCTTAATCCTTCTCATTTATAAATCATTTCATAAATTCAGGCATATGATTATAAAACCAAATATCTCAATTTTTATTTATAAAAACAGTGTCAATATGTGCCTTTTTAATATTTCATTTGAAATAATGAAATAAAGAGCTCATTCCCATATTTAATGAATACGTATATTCAATACCAAAATAGTTTATCCAGCAATGGAAATAAGTTTCTCAAAACCTTTAATACCATGCCTTGGTTTTCATTTTATAAACGTGCCACACAATTCAACATTTTACAAATTTGTATATTCCATGTATCCATTTATCAATATAATAAACAATGATTTTAAAATGACATATAAGTCATATCAATTGTAAAGCATTCGAAAATATCTCATTATTATCAATAGGTATAAGGTTACGTATTCTTACCTCAACTCAACAGTGTTTTCCAATCCATATGGCTCCACGAGCCTCTCAAATGCAATGATCAATGCATCCAATGCAAATGGTCATTTCAAAGATCTTCCAAATTTGGAAATAATAATTTATGCAAAGAAAATTAACAATAAAGCACAAAGGATCTAAAAATCCCAAAAGTACAACCACCAATACTTCTAGACCGTTCTCTCATGAACCTATGGACCAACTACCCAAAAATACTAAATCAAAGGCCTTAAGATTTCCAAGACATATCCCCAAGTATGTCAAGATGATACACATCGAATTTCATGTTCAAATACCAAGTGGTAAAAAAAATAATATACACCGGACAATAAATGAATGTACCCAAAAAGAGTAGTACTTGGTATTTTCTAAATAACTCTCTCTACTACAAATCTAACCACAAGACAATAATATTTAGAAACTAGACTTCATAAGCTTTCCATGCATATAAAGAACTCCCAAAACGGACTTCGTATGAGAAAGTTATGAGTACTTAAAGTTGACACAGAAAATACCCACATATGCGAGGGAATAATGTCCAAAACGCCCCAAATTTCACAAACACCTCTCAAATCACCAAATCTTAATCTCAAATTTTAAATCCACCATAAACAAACCTTAACAATAATGTCTACACCAAAAATACTTAAATCATATGGTTCGATTTTTGAGATCCACAAAGTTTTAGGCATAAAACCCTCGTAATCCCAAATTAATATTTATTTAGCAAATCCTTTAATCAAAACCATGGATCTTAATTTAAATATTATTTTAAACATCAAAAACACAATAATAATTGTATACCTCATTTATTATAAAAATATTCAACCACATCCATTTTTTACCATGAGAAAGGTTATGAATGGTTGCCTAAGTTTTGAGGTGAAATAGGGTGTTAAAATCCTAAGTTACCAGTTTTACCCTTATGAGAAGTTAGATATAGGTCATTATCACATGTAGGATTTTAGGCCGGATTGAGTCGGTTCTTTTTGTATTAGGTTTTTAGAGAGTCCATAGATGTCCCTGTCAAGTTTCATTGCATTCTGAGTCAGGCTCGATAGGTAATTAGGTCTCTTGTGACCTAAAGGGCAGAATTGTCCTTTCAATCACAAAAGTTCTTAAAAGCTTTCGAATTGATTTTAGATTGTCCCAAGGCTTTGGCATAGGTAATTAGGGTGTGTGTGATAGCTAAGTTGGTCAGTGGCAAGGTCTGTAGAGCTTTCTGGCTCGTAATTGGATCTTAAGGCTCATAGGGCCTTTTTAAGCTCAGATTAGGGATTCGACCGGGAACAGTCGGAATTCGATCTTTTTGTCAAAATGAAGCCTTCACAAGCTTCAAAACACTTTCCTAAAATGTTTTAAAACTTGTTTTGAGAAGAATAAATGATTTCGAGATCAAATGATCATCAAATTCCAAAACCCTAATTTGGGCCCGGTAGGCTCAAAATAGCTGATTGGGTGATTTTTTCTTAAACCTTTGACTTTGGTCAATTCATTTTCACTTCAAACACTTATTAAAACATGGAGAATCGAATCACGGTCGTTTTGGTTCTTGAATCGTCAAATTTGGACTTAAAATGGGTCCGAAAAGCCGAAAAAAGCCGAAACCGGGTCGAAATGGGCTGAAACAGGCTCACATAGGGCAAAAATGGGCTGATGGCTAAATGACCATCCACCTAAGGACGGCCAACCATCCTAGGGTGGACGGTCAACCGAGCCAAGTCTCCAGATTTGCCAAAATTCGATACTTTGAGTGTTTTGTGTATTTGGGACTCTCTAACAGCCGAGTTGGGTCAGTTTGAAGCACTTAGTTCAACTTTGGAGACCTAGGAAGACACATTTAGGGCCTTTAAATCATTCCTAAGGGTTTTAATGTGGACCATTGATTGATTTGAAGCCTTTCCTATATATACATCACTTAGGAATTAGGTTGGAGGCTAGTTTTTGAACATTGGAGACTTGGAGACCTTGGTAACAGCCCTCTATACCTTAGCCACGAAATTAGAGACCATTAGAGCTTGAAGAAAGAGGCTAGGAGCAAGGAAGAAGAAGGCTAAAGGTATGTTTGAACATACCATGATGCTTAGGATGGAGTTTTGCATAACATAGTTTGATTTTGGAAATTTCTGCAAAGTTACATGTTTAATATTCTTTTTCTCTTCTTCTTCTCTTTTTCCATGTCTATGTCATGTTAGGAATGAATGCTTAGGTTGGATATTCATAGGTTAGGAATAAAAGGGTTAGTTGTTTTTTGCATGTATTAATGTATAAATTTCTGCATTTATGGGTTTTTTATGATTAACTTAGGAAGTTGGAGTTTAGTTGTATGTATTTAGGCATGTTAGTTATTATTGGTTAATAGGAACATGTTTAAGAGTTCATTTATATTTAGTGTGCATGATAGGAATTAGTTTAAGATATGATATTTTCTATTTTTAGGGTTAATAATGCATGTTAGTTAAAAGTGAATCATTTTGCATATATAGGATGAGTATCTATGGTTTAAATATTTGTAGGGTAGTTTTGAGTTTAATTTTGTTTATAGCATGATTCTTAATCTTGTTTTGATGGTTTGAGTGTATAAAATGTGTTCGAGGGAACTTGCAAAAGTGAGTCTCTCCCCTTGTGTTTAGATAAATTATTTTGGTTTGTTTATACCATAGTTTCGATATTGTTTTGTATAGTTTTCTAGTTTAATATGTAGCATGCATGTTAGGACATTTATTTGTAATTTTCCATGGATTAATCATGATTTTTAGGTTATTTAAAGTATATATTCAAATCTGTCCATATTTGAATGTATACTTTAAAGTGACTTAATCATCATTTTAAGCCCATTTTTACTTTATTTCTTCATATGGTTTTGTAGTATATTCATGTAGGATGCATGCTAGGTCATTGTCACATTTCTTTATTATTTTTTTAGGGTTTTTAGAATGGTTTAAAGCTTATATTTAAATCTGTCCAGATTTATTTATACCTCTAAATCACTTCTAAAAATCATTTTTAAGGCCAAATCTAACTTAGAAATATGCCTAGCTTCACATAGTTAAATTAGTATGCATTTGGGGCATTTTTCATGCATTGTAGGGTTAATATTATGTTTGCTTATTTAAATTTCAGCATGCATTAAATTAGTATGTTAGGTTTTTTAGACTAACTTAGGGTTAGGTAGAGACCCTAGGTTTAGGAATGTCACTTGACCTTCCCTAGGACTTTTCTTTGTTGTAAGAATTGCATTCAAATTCAAATAGTTGATCGAGTCTAAGAGTCTATCTTCAAGAGAGATTTTAAAAATGATTTTTGTTAAAAATAATTGATTTATTAAATGGTTATATCATTAAATGGAAATCTTTTAAAAGAGTTTATATTGAAAATAATTTCTTTGAAAAAAAAATGATTCTTGAAATGAAATTCCATGGATAATGATTTCAAAAAAGGAAGTTTAAATTGAGGTTTACTTCTAGAAGATAAGTTTTATCTTTTAAAAATTATAAATGCATTGGAAATATTTTAATTATCAAATTATTTTGAAAAGCAATTTTAAAAGGATAATTTGATAATTTTAGGATTGTGATAATTTTTTTATTATTATCTATTATTATATATGTAAAGTTATTCCTATTTTTCTTGGTTGATTAGATATGATAGATTGTTTTTATAAGATTTTGATAAAGCCCAAAAATAATTAAGACACCTTTAATTAGGGTGAGATGGGTGCCTACAAGATGAGTCTTAGAACCTTCCCATCTCATAACCTAGCCCCCGAATCCAAACTTTGATTCGAAGACCATGCTTTTCCAAAAATGGGGTCATTGTTTTATTTTAAATAAAACTCTTTTTTGTGGTTTCCTTATTCCCTAAAAATAAGGTGGTGACTCATTGTTTTATCAAAATCCATTCCTTTTTCAAAAACCCAATCTAAGTGGACTCCCACAATAGAGAATGATAATTAGGATTGGATGACCTTGAGTGGATAATAGAGATGGATAATAGAGATGGATAATAGAGAAGGATAAATCGAGAATGATAATTATCTACTAATCCACAATGATAAGTGAATCCAATCCCAAATAAAAAAGAGAGCTTTCAAATGGAGGGGGCTCGAATGTGGCGGGTTCACAAACCCAAATGTGAAAATCGATTGTAAATAAAATTTACCTTAAAAGCCAAATTGAGAAATCTCACAAGACGGCACCCTTCAAATCGCCTAGCTTCATTGGAGAAGACGAGTACTGACCTCTATAAAGCTAGAGAGAAAGAATTAAATAGATATAGAGAAAGAAAGAGCTTAGTGTTTGTTGCTACTGCCTGTCTCTCCCCTATCTATATATATAAATATATTCACATACACTAGGCAAAGAAGGAGAAAAGATTGGTCAAAAAGGAAATACCTACCTGACATATGACCCTATCCCTTATCCTATTTTTCTTCTCTTTACCTGTCCAAGCCAGTTACCCCTTTTTTTTTTTTTTTCTTATCTTACTTTTCTCTCTGACTTTTTCTTTTTATATTCTTTTTCAACCACCTACTTGACTTTCATTCACCAATTCAGACGGAAATCACGGCGCCGAATGGTTAATCATCCTCATTCGGAATTCCTCTTCAGACAATCAATCGGCGCCGTTCAGTTGATTGTCTAATTAAGAAATTAAACTTTCTCAAATTGCAACCTTACCCAAAATTTCTCAAATTTATAATAAATACCCCACAACTTTTTAATTTTACAAAAATACTCCAAAATTTAAAATAATAAAATGCAAAAATTTTCCGGGTTATCACAATCTCCATTCCTTTTAAAAATTTCATCCTCGAAATTTAAAATCATATTGTTCTGGAAAAGAAAAGAGATAATACTCATTTACATCTAATTTCAACTTCCAAATTCCACACCAAAAATTTCAACAAAATAATTTTGATCTTGATTTACCAATTGTATTTCATAAAATTCCCTTACCATGAATTTTAAAACAAGTTTTCAAGAAAATGAAAGAAATCATGTGCATCAAAGGTGTACTCTGTTAGAAGTATGCCCTAAAACCAATCCTAAAGGGTATATTGAGTTT
>JAESVK010000891.1:97207-132457 GCA_017140935.1 Hamamelis virginiana | reverse complement strand
GTAAGGGAGTGGGAAATGGTCCTTCCTAGTCTTGGAATTCAGCTTCCTATAGTCAACACAAACTCTCCATCCTGTAGTGGCTCTAGTTGAAGCTAGAATACCCTGATCATTGGCCACTACAGTAATTCCAGACTTCTTAGGGACAACCTGGGTAGGAGCTACCCACTCACTATCAGAGAGGGGGTATATGATACCCGCATCCAACAGTTTAAGCACTTCTTTTTTCACCACTTCCTTCATATTCGGGTTGAGTTTTCTTTGAACTTCTCTAGATGGCCTAGCCCCCTCTTCTAAATGAATACGATGCATGCAAATAGATGGGTCAATCCCCTTCAAATCCACTATCGACCAACCTATTGCTTCCCTATATTTTCTCAAAGTCTCAATTAGGGCTCTCTCTTGTAAGTCACTCAAATCAGAGGCAATGATGACATGGAGAGTATCATTGGGCCCTAAGAATATATACTTAAGATGGGACGGCAAAGGTTTGAGCTCAAGTATAGGAGGTGACTCCAAAGAGCTAGGCATAGGTGTACTAGCCAAAGGTGGTAAGGGTTCGGGTTTAGGTGTCCAAGTTAGGCTACCTATGGATTGGGATGACTCTAAGACTTGATTAACTTCCTCAATAGCTAAGTCAATGTCAAAGCTGTCAGTGTCAAAGTAGGCAAGGCATGCCTCTAAAGGGTACTCAGTAAGAATGAATGGGAGGGACTCTTCAACTAGCTCGTCAATGATATCCACAAATGAACATTCCTCAAAGTTATGAGGATGGTTAGCCGCATGATTGACTTACAGCTTGGCCTTCATATTGCCAAAAGACACCTCCATGATTCCAGATTTGCAGTGTAGGACTGCATTAGCGGTCACCAACAAGGGTCTACCTATAATCACAGGGATTTGGGGTCTACTACTATCCACAGGTTCCATGTCTAAGACTATGAAGTCGGTAGGGAAGACAAAGGATTCTATTTTAACAAGCACATTATGTAGAACTCCCCTAGGTACCTTAGTTGACCTATCAGCAAACTGGAGAACGGTGGGTGTAGGCTTTAATTCTCCTAATTCCATCTTCGCATACACAGAGTATGGAAGAATGTTTACACTAGCCCCAAAATCTACCAACGCTCTATCCACAAAATGATCTCCTAGGAAACATGGTATGGTGGGTGTTCCAGGGTGTTTCTTCTTAACAGGAATTTGGTATTAGCAGACTGCACTAGCTATATCAACAAGTGCTGAGGATTGAGCCAAATGCACACGCTCTCTCCTTTGATGGGTGCACAAATCCTTCAAAAATTTGGCATAAGATGAGATTTGTTTGATTGCCTCAAGAAGTGGAATATTGATTCGCACTTGTTTGAATACCTCTAGAATGTCATCAATTGAAGCTCCTTTTTTGGCTTTCTTAGCGGGCGACACAAGTGCCGAAGGAAAAGGTGCTTTGGGCACATAGGATACCACAGGGTCTTCTACCTTAGAGGGAAAGTTATCCCTCTCAATTTCCTCAACAATCTCTTTTTCTGGATTTCTCTATTTTCTCTTGCCACTCTCATCATTCCCTATATCTGCAATTGGAGGTGAACTATCCTCCTCCATAACATCTTCTCCTACTTTGTTATCCACAACCCTCCCACTTCTAAGAGTAGTTATAGCTTGCACATCCTCATGCTTGACTGGCTCTTGAGAGGTAGAACTCTCAGCCACATAAACTCCCTTGGGGTTCCTAACCGGTTGACTAGGTAGTTTCCCCTCTTCCCTACGGTTCAAGGAAGCTGCTATTTGACCCATTTGAGTTTCAAGCTTGGCAATAGACTGCGAATGAGAATGAAGAAGTTGGTTATTGGCCTCCATGGTTTTTAGAGCACTCAACACTTACTCCTCAAATCCTGGAGTTCTTTGGGGTGGTTGGGATTGGGGTGCTTGAACGACTTGTTGGGGTGGAGGATTGTATGGTGGTTGAGAATGAGGCACCATGGTGCCTTGAAATTGGTATTGATTTTGAGGGTGAGGAGGCCTATAAGGTGCAACCATGCCCTGATTTGGCCCTTGGTAATTGGGTCTTGTGGGTTGAGAAGATTGGATGGTAGGCCTTGGTGGTTGTTGTTGACCCCAACGAAAATTTGGATGATTTGCCCATCCAGGGTTGTAGGTATTTGAGTATGAGTCACTCCTTTGTTGCACATACCCTTGGGCCACATTGACATGTTCATGGATTAAATCGGGGTATTGTCCTGCCATGGGACAAGACAAGGTGTCATGGGTAGGGTCAGAACAGATGGAACAAAATTCAGACACAGAATTAACTATGGCCTTAGAGGGCTTTTCATGTAGAGCTATGAGTTGGTCTAATTTCTTGGACAACACCTCAATGTTTTGATTTGAAGCAGTGGTTTGCTCAATTTCATAGATGCCTCCTTTCTTGGATGAAGAAGAGGATGGTGTTGGGGCAGTTTTCTCTCTCTTAGACAAACCCATGGATTCCATATGGTAAGAATCCTCACTCATGGTCTCAAACAGTGCCCAAACTTCATTATCACTTTTTCTCAAGACAGACCCTCCACAAGCTGAATGGACTAGTTGCCTATCCCTCTCTCTCAAACTTTTAAGAAAAGATTGCACAATTTGCCACCTAGGGATATCATGATGTGGGCAAAGTCTAATAAACTCTTTCAACCTCTCCCAAGACTCGTAAAAGGACTCTCCTTCAATTTGAGTGAAGTGAGTAATGTTATGACGCATTTGGGAAGTCTTGCCCATGGAATAGTAACGGGCTAGAAAAAGCTTTTGAAGCTCATCCCAAGTGGTGACGGGTCTAGGAGTTTCAAGAAATATGAGCCAATGTTTGGCTTTGTCTTTCAAAGAGAAGGGGAAAAGAAATAGACGTAGAGACTCTTGTGGGAAATCTCTAATCCTAATGGTGTTGCAAATGTTCACAAATACAGTCAAATGATCATAAGGGTTCGCACGATCTAATCCATAAAATGTAGGGAGCATCTGTATGGTTTGCTGCTTAATCTCATAAGTCAACTCCTCTATATTTGGAATTTGAATGCATGATGGGGGACTGGATGTGTTTGGCATGAAATGGTCTCGCAACAACCTAGGTGGGACTTTCTGCGGTGGATTCTGCTGGGCAGCTCCACCTCCGTTATTTCCTAAAACATTGGCCATATCTACGTCAATGACCAGTGGGGACTCTTGAGTGTCACGACGAGCAGCCCTAGCGGTTCTCAAGGTATTCTCTAGGTCAAGGTCCAAAGGGTGTAACTCCTGTGAAAGTGAATGCCTTCCGTGCATGCAAGCTCTACAACCCACCCACAATATGCTTAATGAATGTAATGAATGCAAGAATTTAGAAAATAAAGAAAGAAAGAATAGAGCTAAGAGAACTCCCCTCGTTCCAGGTCGCTAATCTTTATGCAGTCCTATCCAACCTGTTTTAGCAAATTTTAGCAATTTAGCTTTCGAGGGCTTTTAAGCGCTCGAGCTTAGCAAGTGGAAGTACTTAGATAAGGTGACCTGAAATGAGAACAAGTAAATCAAAGCTACGAAAAAAAAAATATATAAACAAGAAATAATTTTTAATTACAACTAGAATAGATCCTTAGAACTTCTATTCAATTCAACGCACAACTCCCCGGCAACGGCGCCAAAATTTGGTCTCGCCATGGCGAGGGAGGTTAATTCCTCGCCACGAGCCAAGATTTAAAAGATTTATAAGACCACACTCAACAGATATTTAACCTCAATTCGTAGAGTCAGGGTGAGTGCGGGTCGTCCATAGAGAACGTTTGTTGAATCGAGTTAGGAGTTCATAAGAAGCTAAACTAGTGAGGGTGATTTCAAAGTTAATTGATTGGTTGGTTGATTAAATTCCTAATTAGAAATTAAGAACACACTAAACTAGATTAAAAGGTAAGATAAAATGGAGAAAGGTAACGGGGTTGGTTCGGATTAGGTCAAGAAAGTAATCACCATTTGTAATATGGAATGCTATTAAAATATGGGATAATGAAAACCCAAACTACAAGAGTAGGTTATCCAAAAAGATATGAATGATCAAGTATATAATGATTAATCATAAGCCATAGACTATCAAAACTTAACAATAACGCATAACCTATGCTAACAATCAAATCATCATTAACTCAATCATTCATTAAAGTAAATACCATTTGTATTTGAATGTAAAAGCAATCACATAAAACTAATACATTTCAAGATAAAAGCGGTTTAAGTACAAAAGTTCCCAAATACAAATCTATCCCAATATTTAATAACATTGATTACAAAATGGTGACTAAAAACCTCACCCAAAATCCTCTCCAAACCCCATCACCAAGTGACCTAGCCGGCCATGCAGTAGATCGGCGATCCTTGAACGCTCCTCCACGTCATAGTTCAAACGTAAGCCTTTTAGAGTAGATTAAGTTGTTTTTGGCTTCCAAGAAAGTGCAAGAAAAGCACAAGGAAACAAAAACTAACTTTATGAGCTACAAAACAAAAATGAAGCTTATCCTTACTCCATAAAGGCTGTCATTTATACCCCCCTAAAAGACAAGGAGCAAAAAGATGAAATATCCCTCATTCACTTAATTATTACAAATAAACTTAGCATAAAAATCGGATCAGACAGGCATCTATCGATAGCGTGCAAGGCACCTATCGATAGAGAATGCGGAGAAGAACAGTCAACAAACTCGAAGCATGAATCTCTATCGATAGCTTAAGAATGCCTATCGATAGATAACTCGAATGGGTGAATCGCCAGAGAACAGAAGGGGGCATCTATCGATACATGGACCATGCGCTATCGATAGATGCTGATTTTGCAGCCGGAAATGGGA
The DNA here is from genome assembly GCA_017140935.1 of Hamamelis virginiana. Taxonomy (NCBI): domain Eukaryota; kingdom Viridiplantae; phylum Streptophyta; class Magnoliopsida; order Saxifragales; family Hamamelidaceae; genus Hamamelis; species Hamamelis virginiana. The sequence goes on along the minus strand of JAESVK010000891.1, from coordinate 127,610 downwards.
GACCAGAGGCTGGCAACTATCGATACATGAACCTCCTATCGATAGGTCATCTTTTGATTCCAAAAATATAAGAGAACAGAAGCCCACATCTATCGATACATACTTCAGCCTATCGATAGATCAAAATAGAGATTGAAAAGTGGAGCACCAAAAGCCATCATCTATCGATAGGCTTTGCTCGAGATTGCAAATTTGGATTACAGGGGCTGCCATCTATCGATACCCTCAGATGCCTATCGATAGATGACCTAAACTTCCTCCAGACAGCCTCAATTTGATGCTTGATGCTCCCTCAACGCCGTCTCAACTTCAAACTTCGAACTATGCTTCATCGGAAGACATAAATTGGGCTTCAAAAGGCCAAAAACCTACAATACCAATAAAAACAACATAAATGAACTATCTCCGCAAAACCTATTGAATTACTGCACTATTAACGTGCATTTAGGTACATCAACTACCAATTTAGAGCATATGATTGCGAGCAATCACTGCTGCAGCCCAAAGCTTCTTCTTCTCTCACTCCTCTCCCTTCTCTCACTCGCACCAGCAGCCAGCAGCCAGCAGCGACCTTCTTTGCCGGATGGTTCTCTTTCTCTCCTCGCTGGAGTGCTTTATCTCTTCTAAAGGAGATTGTACAACACTACGAGTATCAGTATCCATTCCAGCCTGGTGACGCTATGGATGTGATTTGGAAGGCAGTTTCACGTAAGATAGCTTCGATACAATTCAAACTTCACAGGAACAACAGATACCGCAGATCTCAGCTTCTGGTAAAAAAAAAAAATTTGAAATGACAAAGACAGTCATAGAAGATTGAGATATCTCTTGACTTTCAATCATACTACCAACATCAAATATATTTGATTGGGTTTTGGGTTCTTCAAAGAGACACAAGCTAGTGGTTCTGAATGATATGTTAGGGGTTTTGTTTGTTTTGTGTTACTCTTATTCATACAATTAGTAATGTAGATTTCAATCATAATTTTTTTTTTTTTTTTTAATATTTGCAAGTGCAATTCTCCATATTGAATTTTGTAACTTCAGAGCATTCGTATCAAACTTTGCTTCAACCTATTAATAGCTCCCTTTACCATCAAGCAAAACCAAAATGGAACTGGATAAATCAAGGAAAAACAATATTATTCGAAGAAAATTTCCTTTAAGCTTACAATTAAGTTTTGGATAATGTGCATTGTTTAATTTGAGCAAGCTCCCAAGAGAGAGAGAGAGAGAGAGAGAGAGAGAGAGAGAGATTGTTTTGACTTCCAGGCTTTGTAAGAGAAGTAATGTAATAGCTGGAAGAATTTCTGTAACTATTTCATTGCAATATGCAAGAACTGAAGCTGTCAAGGCAAAAAGATTCAAACCACCTTCTTCATAGAGAAACCAAAGAAAATTAAGGAAAATGCAATATATTTTGTATGAGAAAGAGCCATCATCATCATCCTCAAAAGTATTCTGCTAGTGGTTAGGATCTAAGCTTATACAACATAGAGATGATGTTGGCTCACATATGGGCGCTTTAGCTACCAATCTTGAGCTCTGTTTTAAAAAAAAAAAAAAAAAAAAAAAAAAAAACTTCCAACTTAAACAAACAAAGAAATTCAACCAACCCAGCAGAGAAACTGCACAGGAAGAAGCAGAGAATATCCATTACCCTCATGTAACTTCGACAATGATGCACTTGGTTCACTTTTAGACATCTAGATAGGGGTGCATATAGGCTGGAGCAAGGGCAACCCAGTTCTACTCATGTTATTAGTTATTATCCTTTCACCTTAATCAGATCCATTATTTTTTGCCAAGCACAACTAAGTTTTTTTTTTCTATTCCTGGACCATCTCAACAGTTAAAGGTAAATTGACAGGAACATAGTCTATATACATGCATTTAGCTTAATGAAGATGCAGATATGAGCTGATTTTCAGTTTTCAAATCATTCTGCTACACTCTTCTTACCTTGGCTTATGCTACAATTACAATGTTCCAACATTCATCAGTATCAAATTCTTATCTTAATACCTTGGATTCAAATAAAAAATTTCCCTAATCTTCATTGTTACAGGTGAAAGCTTTAATCAGAAGAACTAGAGAAAGCCATACTGTCTTCTTTGTGGTCTCATACACTCCAATTCTAAAAATCACAGAATAGAGTACGATGACCAATCAGAGAAATCACTCCATTGGCACCAAAGATAGCAGTAACTTGAATGTATTTAACCATAGAATGTTTAAAACACACACGCACACACACAATCTGATCATAGAAAAATGAGAGAACAATGAAAAGAGGAAATCAGCCCATAACAAAGCATGTATTATTTTCTTGCCCAAAAAACAGTGTCTTGGCAACATCTCAGAACAGAGTACGAGTACAAAAATTCATAGGAAAAACTACCAGCTTTAATCTTTTATATTTGCAAATAGGAGAACTTCAGTTCTCTCTTGCAAACAAACAACAAACTAAAAGCTAAAATTCCTATTCTACATGGCTTCTGCTGCACGAATCCTTTTTCGTTATTCAGCTCCATTAGGAGTCAAATCCTTCATTAAAATGCCTCTAAATAACATAATCAGACCACTCAGATATATGTGAAATTCGATCCATTGTAAAACTCAGACATATGTGAAATTTGATCCATTTTCATCCGGCAAGGTGACGTCCGGCGAGCAAGAGAGAGATCCGTTTGGTGAGGTGAGAGCACTCCAGGTACGGGTGAGAGAAGGGAGAGGAGAGAGAGATGAAGAGAGAAGAAAAAGCTTTGGGTAGCGTGAAAGGTTGCTGCAGGGAGCTTTGGGCAGTGTGAAATCTGCTTAAATCTCAACCCTCCAATTAATCTAACGATCAAAAATTGTTGACCGTAAATAACTAATACACGGCCGACCGTGTAATATCAAACCTGCATATATATATATATATATATATATATATATATATATATATATATATATATATATATATTGCATGATTTTTTGTTGCAGATTTTTCATCAAACCCATTTTTTATTGATCCGGACATACAAAATGACGGACATGACATATATACTTTGAACCAGAGTGCATCTTGTTTTTAAATTTAAAAATGGAAATTATCGGATCCATTCAAAATTTGAAAAAATGAACATAAAAAGGAAACAATCCAAGAAAATCCTTCCTTTTAAAACTCTCTCAAATTTTGAATATGAGATAAACTAGAATTGAATGAAAACGAAATGTCAATTCCCTTATTTTAAAGGTATCTGGATATATCATGAGTAAATCTGTCATTAAAAAATTATTGTTGACTTCCAACAAATCTGATCAAATCTCCATGGACCTCATGGGTTATAAAAAAGAATCTTGGATTTATTGGGTCAATGGACTTATTTGGGGGACATTTTACTAAAAAAGCTTAAAAAAATTAAATAAATAAAATCCCTCTTAATTCATATTAACTTATGGCCTTCATTCGCCTTATTTGTTTTTGTTTTTTTCAATGCTTTTGGCAAAGTTTGATTTGAAATCAACTATCCCTTTGAGTTTTGTGTTAGTGAGGTCTCTCTCCCTCTCTCCTCCCTCTCTCCCTCCAGTTTTGTTCCGTTTTAAGGTAAGTCTAATGGCCTGTTTGGTTCATGAAAATATTTTCTATTTTTATTTTGTGTGAAAATTTTCTAAAATTCATTTTCATTTTCAGTTTTAAAGATTTAGAAAATGTGTTTGGTTCTCTCAAATTTTCTGTTTTCAACCTTTTTGTTTTATTTTTATTGTTTTTAATTCAAGCATTTTATCAAGCATCTAACCTCCATGAAATTGAGTTCAAAATTTCAAGACATAATAGAATGAAACAAGAACCCCAATTTACAAAAAAATCAAATAAAAATGTAATACAAACAAGAACCCAAAAATGCAAATCAAACAGCATAAAAAAATCCATTTTTTATTTTATTTTACGGAGGATATATATATATATATATATATATATATATATCATTCAAGGAATCAAAACTAGCCCAAAAATCTAGAACACCGTAGGGCTTAAAGATTATCATCTTCCTCACCAAAAATCAAGAACATCGTTGGCATAATATGTGGGGAATTTTTTTTCAATATTCTCATAGTTTCCAAAAATTTCCTACATAAACTCATATTTTGAGAATTTCTCTCCATGCACATCTGTACACTTAATTGGACATTTTTGCCCTCATTAACGGTCAAATTTTGTTGAAAAGGTACCAAATTTTTACATACAATCCCCAATATTATGTATAATCCCCAATTTGACGAGTAATTCCCAATCCCCCAAATAATGAATGATCTCCAAAATAAGACATAATCCCCAATCCCCAAAATAATGAATAATCCTCAATTTTGATAATAATCCCTAATGCCCATTCTGTTGAACAATCCCCAACTTTTCTAACAATCCCCCAAATTGTTGCTTACTTTTTTACATCAAATCATAACCTTACATATCCCATCAAATTCAAAAAAAGTGATGAATACCCTAAATCATACATAATCCCCAAATCAATTCATGATTCCCAATCCCCATATTAAACCATAATTCCCAAATTAATACAAAATCCCCAATACATAATTTTTGTTCATAATCCCCCAAAAAATATGTATAATCTCCAATTTCCATTTTTTTTTTTTAAGATTTATATTGTAATATAATCATGACAAAATTAATGTGATCTAACATTACTAAAATTTGAGATTATATTCTAAATAGGAGATTATATGCAATTTGGAGGATTGAGGATTATTCACAAAATTGGGATTTCAATGTAAAGGTGGGGAGGATTATGTTATGTGAAGGACATTTTGGTCCAAAAAAAATATTTTGGTAAATTCTAAAAACGTGGGTTCATGTAGGGAATTTTTGCAAACTACGGAAATATTGAGAGAAAATCCCCTTTTATATATATATATATATATATATATATATATATATATATATGAAAGATTGCATGCTGGTTACATGTATTTGCAGGGGAGTTCTTGGTTAGATTAGGGCTTAACATAGATGCGCTCGTCAAGGCTGAGTTTGATGAGATTCCTTGGCTATTTTGCTACACTTACTCCTTCGCTCGCCATTCTGTCTTTGCTCTGTGAGATATCGGTCTATTTGTGTAAGTAGATGCATGTGTGTAAGGAGAGATGTGTGATTCAAGATTCATGGTGGAGAAAAGAAAATATTTGGCTGCGGATGATATTTTCCATCGAGATTCATGGCTGAAATGAGGACAATTAGATAAGGAAGAAGATAGTGGGCTATGTCTGACAAAGTTTCCATCAAATTTTAATATTGGAATCTCGTGTTTTCAAATGAAAACGTCAAATTGGCATTTTTCGTTTTTTCCAAAAATTTGATTTGTTTTCTGGAAAATTTTAGCATTTTCTTCTTTCAAACAAGGTTTCAGTCATTATTTTCATTTTTTGTAAAAATGAAAAAGAAAAATTTTTTTCCTATTATATGATGGTTTGCCTTAAGTGATAAACTTGTATTCCTATAGGCCTACAATTTTTTTTATTGTGGTATTTTCTTCCCTATTAATTGATTAAAAACTAAATTTACTCATATATATATATATATATATATATCACCATGTGAAAAAAAAAATAAAACAAAAGCCCCACTAAGTCTTGTCTCAACTGTGGACCCGGCAGTGCTATCCAACTATAGCTTCGCCAAAATTAGCAGTCAAGTCGAGGAGCCCATAGAGGTATAAACATGTTGTCACTTGTCACCAGCAAGTGTACGAATCTGAGGGATATAATTGGATGGATGTGACAGCCTCTCTGCTCCCCCTCTGTACGGCGCCATGGGAAAATATATAATTACGACCGGATCAAAGCTGCTTTTGCATTTTTTTATTCTTTTTTTATATTATTATTTATTAATAGTATTTTGAATCAAATTTACACGCATCAAATTAAATTTTCAATTCAAAAGTAAAACATCCATAAGAAATAATACCCTTAAAATACTGCTAATTAAAATTTGATCCCAAAACCAGTTAGTCCTAAAGACCATTTGGATCACCCTTTGAAATTAAAATGCTTTCATTTGAATATATAAAGGTGTATTAAATTTAATTTATTAATATTAAAATATTAAAAATAAAGACACACTTCCAATTATTTGATAAAATAAAAATAAAATAATACATGGAGGATACTATTAGTAAATAGTCTTTAGAAGTAATTCAAGGATGGATGGTTTAGTGGTTGAGCAAGGAAGACTAAGAGCGTACCAAATCGCAAGACGCAAGCCTTATTTTAAAAGTCTTATTCAAAATACAGGATTTAATCTTATGCGCACAAACTAATCTAGAATACCTATATAAAAAAAAAAAAAATCTCTAACAACAAGCAAATTGGAAAAGACTTACATCCCAAAAGGAGTAAGAGAAGATTATAAAAATAATTTAAAACTATCAGTTTTTTTAATATATAAAAATAAATTAAAATTATAAATTTTGCGGTATAGATGATTAGAATACGTGGAGGGTTCAGGGGTGTGTTGATTGGTACGAAGAGATATATATAAGTGACTCATTCATTCATTTATATAATTTATTATTTATTTTGGTTAGTGGATGGTGACTGGTGAGTCAATGGGACAAAATTTGTCAGATTAATTAGTTACAGATAAGGTGGATGGCGGATGCAATGAACCAATGACTGTGTTCGGGGTAGTGTGGGACATACTTTTGGTCTAGAGATTTTGTATTGAATTTAAAATGTATTCTGACTTGGTCATTTAGCAGTACTAGTTTACTGGAAATGCAAGGGCCATGCACGTGGGTCGTGGGCACCCACTCATGTTCATTGTTCAATTCAGGGGAATAAAGCACATCTACTAGTGGGACTCACACGCTTCTTTGGTTTGGTTTGGTTGGGTCCAACTTTCCATTGCTTTTACTGCAACTTTTAATTCCGCCTGTACCCCACTTTTATTTAGGTTACATGTCTCCGGTTCCAATAATGTAAGGATGTTTTTTTTGTATTTTTTAGTCCATTTTTATTGTGATAAGTATTTTAAAAAGAATAATTGTTGGATAAGATAATTTTTATATGTATGTCATGTTTATAAAAAATTACAATAATATAATCATTGGGTTTTAAAATAGAGACATGCATCCTATAGTATTTCATGGATGATATTTTGGAAACTGATTATCAAATCACTTTGATTTTTGATAGACATGTCATTCATAGGAAGATTATCTAATTCAACAGTTGGTTTTTCAAAACACATGTCCTATGGTTTCCAAAAAGGGTGGACTAACGATAAGTTAGGTAAAGATATCCTTATCTGATCAAAATTCTATAAGGCTCACATTATAAATTACTACAAGGCATAACTAGACAAAAGTTCCACTTTAGAGTTGTTTACTTCTTAAAGTCCACCTAAATATTTTATGCTTTGAAAAGTCCTAATTAGAAAAGTTTTAATGGCTAAAGTCCATTTTTTTTTTCAAAAATCTAATTATTTTACAGAAAAAATTGCCCTTAGATCCCTAACACAATCCCAACGCCCTCTTCTCCTCCTCCTCCTCCTCCTCTTCTTCATCTTCTTCTTCTTATACTCCCCCCAGTCCAGCCATAACTCATTCGACCCCATTCCTTTTAATAGACACGATCAGAGAGGCAGTCTCCATTTGGAGTAGTTTTGGTGTTAAACCTTGTTTTGGGTTTATGTGGGTTTTATGCCTAAAACTTTGTATATCTCTCGATTTGTTCCACTAGATCTTTGATATTTTTGTGGATTTAGTGTGTTTAAGGTTGGTTTATGGTAGATCTAAGGTTTGATGTTGGTGTTTTGAAGTTTAGTTGATGTTTGGTGTGTTTAGAAAGCTTTTGGCACTGTTTCCTGTCGAATTCGCGTGCCTGGGGTGATCTCTATCGATAGATGATGAACCTCTATCGATAGATGTTAAGTTCTGGTCCGAGAAGGTTTTATATATCGATAGAACTTAGCATCTATCGATAGATGTTCCTTTCTTTCGCTTTCTGGCTTCCAACTTCTTTTGGCCATAACTTTCGCATCCGAACTCCGTTTTGGGCATTCTTTATATGCTCGGAAAGCTTGTGAAACCTACTTTCTAAATATTTTGGTTTTGAAGTCAAATTATTTTTTTGGAAACAGAAATATTTTACAAATACCAAATTTGCCCTTGTGTAAGCACCCTAGTTCTTTGGCTTATAACTTTTAAACCTTTTGGCATTTGGCCACGAAATTCATCGTGCAGCATCTAATCGTCCTTGGGAGTATGTCAAAGGAGGTTTATGGCCTTTGGTTTAATATTTTTGGAGTCTTGAGTCTTTGGGTTTGCGTGTGCGCAGTTTTGGGAGACGGGTCGTTTTACTTTTGAATTATGAGTTGGTTGTGCATCTCTGTGATTCCTTTGCTTGTATTATTTTGTCTATTTCCAGTGTTGGGAGGTTCTTCGGAGAACCATTAGCATTTGGGGTTCTTTGAGCATTGCATTTGGGAGGCTCGTGGAGCCGCTACGGGTTGGAAAACACTTTGGTTTTGAGGTAGGGTAAATAACCTTTTACCGTTGATAATGATACATCTGTTTTGCAACTGTTTTGAGTACACATTGGTATCCCTAAATATTTACTGAACATTATGATTTATAAATGATTGCAAATCCTTAATCCTTCTTTTATAACTGTTGCGAGAATAATATGAACCATGAACCCTGATTTATAATGATATAGTTTACAAATGTTTGAGAACCCTGTTTTATAATCGAACTGTCAACTAGATACATGGAATACACTTGTTTATGAACTGTAAAACTTGTGTGGCATGTTTATGAAATATATGAAAGGCTTTACATAGAAATGCTTTACAAATGATGTACTGTTTATAACTATGGGGATGAGCTCTTTCTACTAAATTCTCTATGAATAAGGCTAATTGGGCTATGAACTCAACTGTTTTATGAAATGACATGCGATGTTAGTATTCAAATATGCCCTGCTTTTCGAATGGATTTATGAACAAAGAAAACGAACTCTTTTATACTTGAGCCATCCCTATCTTTTGAAAACCTGTTTTCATATTATTTGAGCTGAGGCTCGGGTTATTGGATATTGGCTTCCATGCCTAATGAACTATGGTTATTGTGATTTATACCACGGAAAGATGAAGTGGACGGTGTATAGAGTTCACTCCACGTCCCTTCGATCCTAGTGGATGTTGCATGATGATTATTGTTGGATCTTTACCACAGAAGGATGAATTGACTTGTCAGAGAAAACTCCTCGTCTTTTCAATCCTAGTGGACGATATATGATGATGATTATTGGATATTTACCACGCGTGGCTGAACTGACTTGTCAGAGAACACTCCTCGTCTTTTCACTCGGTGGGCATTGCATGATAGTTATTATATTTCAGGACATGCATGTATATATATGTATGTGGACTGAATTGTATTATTGGGGGTTTGGGGCCCATGGCCCTACTTGATATTACAGGCAGCGTGACTACAATCTCTGTCCTTGGGATTTGGTTAGTAGCCCGGTTGAGCTAAAGGCTTGTTAGCCTAGAATCAACAGCCCTATAATATGATTCAGTCCATGATTGGATATGCTAGGGACCCGTTGAGGAGATGCATATGCCAATCGGGCCGAGGTCCATACCGATGGGATATGTCGAGCCCTTGTGTGGCGGTATTACCATGCTATGGATTGAGGACGTTATTTTTGGCAATTGTTCAAATGTGACGGGGGATTCCGCATGCGTGACATATGCCTCGTTACTGGAGATGTGCTGGAGGAACTGGTTTTTCACTGAAAGTCTACACTTCTTTTAAACTTGATTTCTAATTGTTTATTAATCCATTAAAACTCTATAAATAATTGTTTTACATAAGTATACCATGTATCAATGTATTGTTATTGATTCGTAGAGGTTATATTATCCCTTACTGAGCACGTGAAAGCTCACTCCTGCTTATTGCAGTATATTGCAGGTTTACCTTGGGTTTGCATTCCTGGCTCAGCGGAATCCTACGCTAAGGATTGTTGACCAGATTTAAGGTTTTACTGCATTGTTATTTTGCATTCTCTTATTCTGTATATTATATATTGATTGTTGATTTGCCTATTTGCCAGAGTTGTTGGCAATATTGTTTATGATCATATATATCATTTGATTTATTGGATATTTTATGTATAACGAATGTGACATGATGAATGGACATGACATTTCATTTTGTTTATATATGTAATTCTTGTATCCTGTAAGGAAATACGAATGAGCAGGACAGGTTGTACCTTCAGCTTGACACGTGTCGACCTATCCGGGAGGGTCGGTACGGATATTAAGTTGGGGAGTACAAGGGTTCTAGTAGCGTCTCTTTGGGGCGTTACAAGGAGTGGTATTTTTGTCCAATTCATGCCAAAAAGACTTTTGACATGAAAGATCTTTTGAGAGAACTTTTGGCATGAAAATCTTATAAAGGAGGACCTTTGGCTAAATTCCCCTTACTATAAAAGGAGGTACTAAATAAATAAAAAATTATCTTCAATCAAAGATTAAATAAAATTGTTTCAACAAATAATAGGGATCTAAAAAATGAAAAATTCACTTACATTAGATTCATTGTGTTTGGATTTGCTCCTTATCAAAGGAGGTACTAATGATATCTTTAGATCACAACAAGTATAAGTGAAGGAAATCTAAAGGTCTAAAATGGTCTAACTGATGATTTGAATAAAATTACAAAATATTTGAAAAATTTTCCTGCGCTTAAGTCTTGGCTATAATACCAAAAGAGCCTAGAAGAGTAAATAGAGGTAATAAAATAGAAGGCTTTAACTATATAAAACTTTAATAAAATGAGCAGCTGGATAGAATTTCAAAACACATACTAATCTATTATTTAAATTAATATAAATATAAAAAACTGGAACTATATGATTTCTAAAAGTTACACCAGAAAGATAAACAATAAAATGGAAAGACATATTTAAAACTAATAATAATATAGAGAGTCTATAAATCTTTGTGGAGAGATAATATTTATATATCTATCATATGGATTAATTATTAATTTACATATACTATTTAAATTGAAATTTTGAGGATACTATTTCTTGATAGATTAACTTTGATTAAATTACCAATCCTTAATTTAGTGTTCAATTGACAATTATCAACAATATAAAACAATCAAACGATGAACACCAGTTTTATGAGGAAAACCCTAACGAGAAAAAACCTCGGGAACATTGGAAATAGTGGTGTCAATTCGGTCGGATCGGGCCGACCCGGTCCATTAAGAATTCGGACTAACGGGCTAATGGATCGGATCATGCTTTGTCCATTAAGCTATCGGATCGGATCGGGCTAGCCCATTAAGCTGAAAGGCCTGTCCAATCCGATCCATTAGACCGGTCCATTATGTTAATGGGCCAAACGGGCTAATGGATCGGATCGGATCGGATTGGGCTGGACTGGACTAATGTAATGGATAATAAAATTTCATTATGTTAATGGGCCAAATGGGCTAATGGATCAGATCAGATTGGGCTGGACCGGACTAATGGATCATAAAATTAATTAATACATAGTGTGTAGAGAGGTTCGAACCTAGATCCTCATGCTTTATATGCAAAAGCCTTGCCACTAAGTTATGTATAATCTTATTTTCCTAAGTTGTGATATATAAATCTATACTACTTATAAAAGGCCCAATGTTGAAAAAACTTTTGATCGACTAAAATGCCATCGTATTAAATGTTAATCACCCTTTTACCCTCTTGCAATATTAATTACATGAAGTTTATCTTTAATTCCATTTTTAAGAGTCATATTTTCAATTAATTTCCTAATTCAACAAGATGCTAAGCATATTCTTTTGTTTCTTATTCTTAATATCTAAGTATAATAATTTTCAAAGTGATATTTTAAAAAACGATCGTTGGATGAGATGTTCCGCTTATGTAATACATGCATGAAAAAAATCATGTTGATCCAACGGTCATTTATTTCTAAATGCCACATTCTTGAAAAAACTATGATATTAAATTTGCATAGTTTAAACAATTTAAATGTTTTTCTCAAAAACCAACTGTTGAATCTATGTGATTTTTTGCATGCACAATGTGTTTATATGGAACATCTTATCCAACGGTCGGTTTCACAAAATAGTACCCCCATGTTAACATTTGTACAATATGAATAAGAACCATATGATACACAAGTTTAAACAATTTAAATGTTTTCTCAAAAACCAACCGTATGGAACATCTTATCCAACAGCTGGTTTTACAAAATAGCACCTCTATGTTAACATTTGTACAATATGAATAAGAACTATATGATACACAACTTAGATGAAACAAACATCAGTAGTTTTTGTTATAATGGATAAAGTCAACTGACCGTTGGATCACTCTGTTTTTTGCGAGTATGGCATTCATAAGAAGCTAGTTAATGCGAACAATGTTTACGGATGGGAATACATTCAAACTTTTTTTGGATCACTCTGATTTATTTTTGCATTGGAATTTGGAAATAAGAAATATAAAGTAATTTATTTTGAATTTTATAGTAATTGATTATTTGAAAAATCATGTTTTATCTATAATTTGAATTAGAATTTGAAAGAAATTTAATTTAATTAATAAATTTTTTCACTTTATTTAGTGGAATTTCATATTAGCAAAATTTTCTTTTAGAGTACCTTTATTTGTAACTGATAAAAGACAAATCTCACTGTTTGTTGCTCTCTTTATTCAATAAAATTTATTGTTATTTTTTTTTTAATATTCAAAACACTAAAAAAATAACAAACTTTGTTGATGCCTTGTTCAATTAGGAAATTAATTGAAAATATGTCTCTTAAAAAAGGAATTAAAGATAAACTTCATGTAATTAATATTGCAAGAGGATAAAAGGGTCATTAACATTTAATGCGAGGGCATTTTAATCGATTAAAAGTTTTTTCAATATTGGGCCTTTTATAAGTAGTATAGATTTATAAAAGAATATAAAATAAGGTTAAATATTATATATCATAACTTAGGAAAATAAGGTTATACATAGCTTAGTGGTAAGGCCTTTGTATATAAGGCATGAGGTTCTAGGTTCGAACTTCTCTATACACTATGTATTAATTAATCTTATGAAAATGAATCAGGCTTAACAGATCGGACTAATGGATGGACCGGATCGGACCAGGCTTTGGATCGGATCGAGCCACTTAATGGACACGGATCGGGCCGGTCTATTGGACAAAAAACCTTAGCCCAATCCGTCCATTAGCCCAGTCCATTAATTATCGTACTAGATCAGGCCCAATCCGTTAGCTTAATGGACCGGTCAGCGGAGCAAATGGGCGGCTCGTCCATTTTGACACCACTAATTCGGAACACTAGAAATCACTATGAATAAACCAAGTACAAGAATTATGATACTACTCACAAAATCGACGCTTGAGTCCACAAGCTCAAGTAGAATCCCTATCTTGAACGAACAACCAATGAGTCCACGCTAGTCTTCACAGTATTTCCACGAACCGAATCCACAGCTCTAGTTCCACACACTGAGCCCACGATGCCAATAGAGTTCTACAGTCACAATTCGAATCCACGAATCCAATAAACAAAGCTAGTATGAAGTTGATTCGGTCAAACGATCATGTTATATGCATCAGTATTAAGACTAAGATCCAATATTCAAAGGATGCATACAAAAATCAAGGAGGCTAGGGTTTTAAGGAAAACAAATTATGATTTATTAGCTCTGTTATAAAACCCTACGAATTTTACCTTAAATAATATTATGAAACGTATCTAAGTGTTTTACCTTGATTATAACTGAAAAGATACTAAAAACACCGAAATCTGCAAATTCTACGACCTAGATTGGTCCTACCTTTTAGGCTTGATCAATCCAAACCTTTCTGACACTTGGATCGATCCGGACCAAATACTTGGATCTATCCAATTCTGTAGTGTTAAAATAGGATTGATCCTACATAAAAGGCTAGATCGATCCTAAGTATAAAATTTCCAAAACAACTTCTATTTTTGACAGAATTTGGACCTAAAAGTATACAAGGATCATTCTAAGGTACATTAGACAATTTAAACCACCTAGGTTCTAGGTCAAACTTACATTCCTAGGAATTAAACCTCATTTGAATGTGCTTTGAGCTTGAGATACGCGTATTTGATGATTGATTCGATTTTCTTACACTTAATGATGCATTCTTGAGTTTCCAGAGATTATGGGCTTTTTACCAATCATATACTTAGGCTTTTGACATCAGAATTAGGCAACACAACAAACCTAACAAACCCCCCTTTGTCAATTCGGTGACAAAACCTTTAAAACAAAAGAAACAAGAAATGAAATGAATCATTGAACTTCAGAAAATGAATCTCCCTCTCTCTTGTACAATAAAACACTCAAGCACTCCCCAAAAACTAAAATACAAAACAACCTACTCTAATATTGTCAAGTCTTGAACATTTACCTGTTTTTTGCACAATATTCACAAGAATACCACGTGAAGCATAAAAGAATAAAGAAAACAATATGCAAAAAACAAATATAAGCACAAATAAGCACAACCATCAAAATCAAGCTCAATCAAGACAAAACATATCCAAAACATATTCATTTCATCATATGACATATCACAATTCCATATATATCAAATTATAACACATGACATATCACAAATGAGTAACAAAACTAACTGTGGACACCCCATTTTTACCAATTATTTTTATTATATATTTATGCAAATGATCAGCTCGAAGAGTGTATTATTTGGTGAGGAATTGGCCTTGTAAAGACCAAATTACCCAAATTGCCCTTTTCTGAGGAAAAGGACAATTCATTATTTCATGTGTACATTTGGGTTGGAATCAATCCATTTGTATTGCATTTGACTTTTAAGGTATTTTAAAACATCCCTGTAAATTTTCATGACATTCTAATAAGAGCTCGATTGGTAATTAAGGTTTTTGCGACTTGAGGGGCGTTTTCGTCCTTTTTCTCGTATAATTTCAGAATGACCTTCGAATTCGAAACAGATTGTTTCATGAGGTTTATATGGATGTGGGGAGTGTATTTGAAGTATCAATTGAACCTTTGAATGGTTGGAATAGATTCGCCCAAAATCGATCCTACGGGCGAGAATAAGTCAAACTAGGGTTTTATTCAAATTGACCGGGAATTGGTCGTTTTCACCAAAATCAAAGATTTTCAAAATATGTTTTCAAGTACTAATTTCATAATAAAACCATATTTTTAGAAGTTGTTCAAGCCTAATTGATTAATTTTATGAAACAATGAATGGTCATATGACTAATTTTGACACAACCGGATCGATTGACTAGCTTTTTATCAAAACCCTTGACCATGGTCAAGTATTTTTGACCCAAAACCCTTCTAAATATGTGGAGGATCAAAACACAGTTGTTTTGATATCTGGACCATCGAATTTGGATGAAAATTGACAAAGATATGGCCAAAATACCAAAATCCCCCGAAATAGGGCAAAATTGGGGAAAGTCACTACGGTGACAGTCCTAGCTAGGACGGCCAACCGTCTAGCCCAGGACGGCTAGCCGTCCAAGCTAGGACGGCCACCAGGATGCTCGAGCATTTTTTTTCATTTTGGAAAGTTTGAAACTTTCCCACTTGTTTTGGCTGACTTTATTTGATTTTTTTGGATATAATTCGAAGGGTTTCAGCTTACAAATCCTAGGAGGATTGGTTCTAAGCCCTAGGATGATTTTTTAGAAGGATCAATCCCAACCATTCAAGGTTTTTAAACCCTAACTCTATAAATACACCATTATAGATTTGAGAGAGGAAAAAGAGGCTAGGGTTTTAGAATTTCGTTTTTATTCATCATTTTTGGGGGAGAACCAGAGGCTAAGGAAGAAAAAGGGAGGAATAACTCAAAGCTTAGGGATTGAAGGAAAATAGCCAAGGAGGAAGAAGAAAAGGTAAGGGTTCTATCATAGTTCAATTTTTGTTGTTTTCATGTAAATCTTCTCTTCCATCCTTATGTTTTTAATATATATGATATGTATGGATTTTAGTTGTTTGCATATGATAGAATGATATTAGTTGTTGCATGTTTAATGTATTTTGCATGCTAGAATAGGTTGTGTTATTTTTAATATAGGGTAATAATATGTTCAATATGTTTAGGAATAGTTTTGTTATGATTTTATGTAAACAAGCATGTTGATTGTATGTTAGCAAGCATGTTAGGATGTTTGTTATTGTGATTTCATGTGATTAGATGTGATTAGGGTTAGCTTTATTATTATTTCATGCGATTAGATGTGATTAAGGTTAGCTTTATTGTCATTTTATGTGAGTAAGCATGATTAGGGTTGTTTTGTTATGATTTCATGTGATTAGATGTGATTAGGGTTAGCTTTGTTATGATTTTATGTGAATATGCATGATTAGGGTTCGCTTTGTTGTTATTTCGTGTGTGTAAGCATGTTTAGGGTACGTATTAATATGTTTATATAATCGTTGGAATCTTTGGTGTTCTATTGATGATATTAATGATTATGTGAATATGTTAATATGTTATTTTGGCATGTGATGAGTCTTGAGTCATTATTTTTATGTTTTTATAATTATTTAAACACTTGTTATGGATTTGATGGTTTGAATATATAAATTGCGTACGAGGGAGCGTGCAAAGGTAAGATCATCCCCTTGTGTTTAAAATAATTGTTTAAGCATATTTTTGTGTATTTTTGATATGTTTTGCATGATTCTTATAGTATGTTCATAGTATATTCATGTAGAAAGCATGCTAGGCCATCTTCACATTTTTTTATTCTTTGTTTTCATGGTTTTTTAGAGTGGTTTAAGGTTCATACTCAAATCTGTCCGGGTTTGTTTATGTCCTTAAATCGCTTCTAAAAATTATTTTAGGGCCAAATCCAACTTAGATATATGCTTAGGTTCACATAGCTCAATTAGTATGCATTTAGGAACATTTTCATGCATGGTTAGAATTGATTTTATGAATGTTTGATTAATTTATTTAAAATTCCAGCATGCATTTGCATTAGGATTTTAGGATTTTAGACTAACTTTAGGGCTAGTTAGAGACCCTAGGCTTAGGAAGGTCACTTGACCTTCCCTAGGACTGTCCTTTGTTGTAAAAGTCATTATCTGATTTGAGTATTAGAGTTGATTTAAGAGTCTATCTTCGAGGGATTTTTTAAAAAGATTTTAATGTGATTTTTATGAAATGAATATGATTTTTATGAAAGATTTGATTATTAATTGATTTTTGAAAGAATTTCAAATGTTTTAAGATTTTTATCTTGGGATAAGATTCTCCCAATATGATTTCTTTTATTGAAATATCTTTGAAAAAGATTTTCAATTGGAATTGAATTCTAAAGATGAGAATCGTTTAGAATATTTTGATTTTAAAAAAAGGTCTTTTAATTTGAAATGATTTCAAATAAATAAAAACTCTCGAAGCTAGAGTCTTGACTTAAGTTGAAATACTTTTGATGATGTGATTGATTACAATAGGAGAGTCCTAGGGTAGTCGAACTACGTGGACTTTGATACTTACTAGATGACACTAGTAAGTTACGTAGGCACTAATAGGGCTCAAGTCCGCCCTAGGATACTCGTAGGGTGTCCTAGGTTTTTAGGGTTTGTTTGTATATTATTTTATTATTACTATTAATATAGATTATTGCATTTATACCTCAATTTTGTTGGTTGATTAGATTATTTAGGATTGTTTGTATTAAGAATTTTAAATAGCCCAAATGAATTAGAAGTTCTTTAATTAGGGCGAGGTGGGTGCCTACTAGTGAAAACTTGGAACCTTCCCATGTCGTA
This sequence comes from Hamamelis virginiana, assembly GCA_017140935.1. Taxonomy (NCBI): domain Eukaryota; kingdom Viridiplantae; phylum Streptophyta; class Magnoliopsida; order Saxifragales; family Hamamelidaceae; genus Hamamelis; species Hamamelis virginiana. The sequence goes on along the minus strand of JAESVK010000891.1, from coordinate 109,741 downwards.
ACCTAGTCCCCGGATCCATCTCTGGTTCGATGACTGTCTTTTCATTGAAATGGAGTTTGTTTTGTTTTTATTTAAAATAAAATATTTTTTATGGTTTCCTTATTCCTTAAAAATAAGATGGCGACTCATTTGTTGTTTGTTTTAAAAAACCCCAAATCATCGTACGGTGATGACGTGGACCCTAGTGACCCCGAAAAAGATGCTGGTTCACAGAACTGACGACTCCACTGGGGAATTCGAGGGCTAAACTTCATTGATTTAATTGAGCTATTTAATTTCTTAAATTAATTAAAATCAACCACTTGCATTTGTGTGATTGCATATCATATTAGTTGTATTAGCTACATGTCATTGTGTGACAGGACGATGTTGCCTTTCTAAACGATAGTCTTGTCCTGTTCTCTGTTTCCACTCGACATTAGGGCAATCATAACGAAGCTATCAACCTATTGTCAAGTACCCCTCAAGGTATATCAAAGATCAATCACGTACCGTTGGGCCCACGCGGCACGCCATGTGTCACATGTGGATAAGTATATGGATTGGTCTGAAATAGGAACCTTTATACCTACCATTTGCACTAGTCCATGTAAACAACTTGTTGGACACTCTACCCCACAGTGCTTGCACACACATGTTATGCTGCCCAAATTTTGGCACACAATTGTACCGTTATGTTGCCGAAATTTCTTTTGGCACATAGTTGTACCGTTATGCTGCCGAAATTTTAATTTTGACACACAACTGCGCCGTTATGTTGCCGAATTTCCTTTAGCACATAATTACGTCGTTATGCTGTCGAATTACCCCTGTTTGATGTGAGCCTTGTTTGTGAATGCTAGAACCTTTAGGGATATGTCACCCTTAGATGAGCTTTGATATTTTTGACACAGGCCCTTTTATTTTAAGGATTTTGGTCCTTAGAATAAAAGAACTAATTTGGAAATAGAAGAGAATGTCCCAAGGGTGCATACCCTTATGTGCTTAGGTTGTTTTGGCTTGTGTTGACTAAGACCTTCGATTCAAAGGAAAGTGTCTTGAGAACGAAGGACTAGTCATTTGTCTTGCTCTTTGAGCCCTGTTTGGTCAGTCATGTTTTATTTCCCTATCAATGATTTTGATTTATTTCCTAATTTCTAGGGAAATGGCCTTGCGAAATAGGGAAGTGAGTCGAAATTATGATAGGACGGTTTTCTCCTTTCTCTTTTCTTTTGTTTGGGTAGCGCCTCTATGATAGTCTGTCAACATGTTTTGAGCATCGTTGACTCTTCCGTTTTTCTCAAAACCCTCGTTTCATGGTGTAGAATTATGGCCTGACGTCATGACTCTAGAGGGCGTCTGTTTAGTATCGAACCCCCAACCACACCCACAATGACTGACGGAGAATCCGGCACCACCGCTACAATGTTGAACGCTATTATGGACCGAATTGAAACCCTGGCCCGTGAGACTGAACAGATCAAGAAAATGTCCCAGGAGGTTACGGATAAACATACTTATGTGAGTCAGGCCAATGAGGCCCATTTAGAGAACCCAAAGAACACATCTAATCCAGTCATTCCGGCCCAAGTTGATGATAGTGCCAAAGCCCAGTCAGGTGTTAAGTCTAAGCCCATCAATCTGGATGGCGAGCCCGATGGATCTAAGTTCTTTTCTGGGGATCCGATTTTGTTGACAAGTAAGGTTGAAGCCTTAGAGAAAGCCTTGAAGGGGATGCGTTGGTATGATGATATGGTTGATGTCACTTCTTATTCACTATTTCCCAAAGCCCGTATGCCGTTCAGTTTTAAGATGCCAGAGTTAAAAAAGTTTGATGGGATGGGTTGTCCTAAAACCCATTTGAAGATGTATGTGAGGGCGATGCAACCTCGTGGAGCCGATGGTGAGCTGTTGGTTCAAATGTTTCAGGAATCATTGAAAGTTTCAGCCTCGAAGTGGTTTTTATTTTTAGATGAGACTAAGCTGAAGACGTGGGAAGATGTTTGCAACGAGTTCTCTAACCATCACAAGTACAACACGGAGATTGATGTGATTCGTAGGGATCTTTAGATAACTAAACAGGAACTGAGGGAGAGTTTCTCCGCCTTCATTTCTAGATAGAGGGCAAAAGCTTCACAGATGACCCACAGGCCTACGAATGACGAGCAGGTACAAATGGTACTGAAGAGTCTCCTACCTATCTACAACAAATATCTGTTCTCACAGTATTTCCCTAATTTCAAAGCCCTTGTTGTTGCTGGTACTCAAGTTGAAGATGCTTTGGCTAGTGGAGCTCTCAAGGTTGAAGAACCTTTTAGAAACTGTCAACCACCCTTTAACCGCAAACCCAACCCTGAGGTCAATGCCATCACCGAACCTAGTCCAGCTACCCAACCAAATCGCCTATTGCAAGCTAGAGAGCCAGCCCGTCAGTTCACCAATCTATACATGTCACTGGAACGTGTCCTTGAGAAATTAAAGGCACGTGGTCTCCTTACCCCTTTAGAACCTCGATCTCTTCCAAATCCTTTGCCCAGAAATTTCAAGGAAAATGAGTATTGTCAATTCCACCAGTCTAAAGGCCACCACACCAACCAATGTATGCGCTTTCACCATGAAATCCAAGACCTCATCGACAAGAAAGTCATTGCTCCACCGAACCCTTCGAACCAACCGAATGTCACCAGTAATCCTCTACCAACCCATGCTGTACCACTACCAGCTTATATCAATGCTCTGGGCCTCGACGACCCAAAAATTCGTCACCCAATCCACCCATATATCCCACTCAAAACTACCCTAACCGAAGCCTTTTACCAAGCCCGATCCCAAGGCCTCATTGCCCTACTTATACCCCGTTTCCATTAACCTTTTTGCCAGTACCACAATATCTTCGGGCATGACACGGAGAATTGCAGAGTTTTGGAGAAATTGGTTCAGGATTTACTTGATGATGGGGAATTGTATCAACTTGAAGAACCTGTACAACCTGAGACTCCCGAGGAAGTTCCTAGAAGTGGATTTTCTCAACGTCAGTTGAAGAAGAGATATTTGGCAGGAGACCTGGAGGTGGGATTGTTAAGAGAGTCGAGCGTCAAGTTTGATTATTATGTGCTTTATTCATCGAGGAAGATTTCTGATGAACCTATCATTCCTACGGGGTGAGATGATTTGCCTGTAGAAGTTGAACTAGTTGTTCCATCTTCACCTAAAAGGTCGAGTCAGGATATCATGCAGGAACAGTTTGAGAAAAAAACCTCTTCAGTCGCGAAGATCACCGGGGAATGTAGAGATTTGATCGGTATGATTGAGTGGGAAGATCTCATGAACACACCTAAGACGATAGAGAACCTATGGGCTAGTAGTGATAAGGAAGTAGACCATTTGACTCGAGGCGGGCACCATTTCAAACTAACTCATTTAGAAGCCAGTAATCCACTGGGGGAATTAGAGAAAGGTCAGCAATCAGATGTCATAGAAGAAGAGGAAGAAATACTGAAACAGTTGAAGAAAACACAGGCTAACATCACCATTTGGGGATTACTCATGGCCTCACAGAAACACAGACAGACGGTGCTTCGATTGTTGAATCAAGTGCATATCCTTATTGATACATCTCCTGAGGGTTTGGTAGTTTGGTAAATCCGGTTCATCATGGACCATCCATTTCATTTACTGAATCTGACTTGCCCAAAAGTGGAGGTAATCATCTGCAAGCATTGTACATCATGGTGAATATTATGGAAAAGAGAGTTCCTTCAGTTTTGGTTGACAATGGATTAACATTAAATGTTTGTCTGCTCAGTACTACTGCCATGTTGGGGATTGAACCATCTGATTTCTTACCATCAGGACAGACTGTCAGGGCTTATGACAACACTCGTAGAGAAGTTGTAGGAATGGTAACCCTTCCAGTTGTTATCGGGCTAGTGGAATTCAAAGTTGATTTTCAGATCTTGGATGTGCCAGCCATCTTTAATCTGCTCTTAGGAAGACCGTGGATTCATCCGACCGGAGCTGTACCGTCGTCACTTCACCAAAAGATCAAGTTTCCACACCAGGGATCAATTGTCACCTTAAAGGGAGATATGGAGATGAACCGAAGTAGTCGAGTGCCAATCTGTGAGATCAATCAGGAATCGCCGGAAATACTACCGTCAGGGTTTGAGTACGTACAAGTTATTGAAGGAGAGCCCGAGCAGGCGGTTCTGTGTCTTGAAGTGCATACTTATGAAGTCGAGGCAATCTATCCAATTGAACCTACAACTCCACCTTTATCAAACATGGGCTTTGAAGATTGTCCTTTTATCTGCGACTGTGAGGAGACCGAGTCACTTCCACCTGATGATAGCTTGTAGGTTTCTTTAGTAGAATAGGATTTCCCTGCTTTTTTGTTTTCAAAATAGTAGTATAGGATTTCCTTATTTCCAATAAAAACTTCAACCTTATTAAGGGGATACGAGTGATAGTTTGATTCATCTTCTGTGTCTTATTTCCAATCAATAAAAAAAGTATTCATTCTCTCTTCATCTCTCTTACAGTGTCTCTTTTTTATCATCTTTGGATTTGTATGGCATGAATATAGACCCGCGAGAGGATGTTCCTTCTGAGCTCGACCAGCAATATGGACAGGGGCACGCTCAACCTAACATGGATGAATTAATTTCAATCAATTTTGGGACGGATGAATCACCTAAAATAATTAAAATTGGATCAACACTGTCGCCACAAGAAAGAGAATCATTGGTAGACGTTTTGAAAGATAATATCGAAGCTTTCGCATGGTCATACCAAGACATGCCAAGCATCGATCCTGATATTGTGCAACATTTCATTCCCACTAATCCGAAGGTTAAGCTAGTCAAGCAGAAACTGCGAAGAATGAAGCCGGAATGGGCATTGAAGATCAGAGATGAGGTGATCAAGTAGATGAATGCCGGATTTTTGCAAGTGGTGGAGTACCCGGAATGGTTAGCCAACATTGTTCCAGTGCCTAAGAAGGATGGGAAAGTATGAATGTGTGTTGATTTCAGAGATCTCAATAAGGCGTGTCCCAAGGATAACTTCCCTTTGCCGCATATAGATATCTTAGTCGATAACACTGCTGGCCACGCACTCTTGTCATTCATGGATGGCTTTTCGGGTTACAACCAGATCAAGATGGCTTCCTAAGACATGGAAAATACAGCTTTCATTATACAATGGGGAACATTTTGTTATCGGGTTTTGCCTTTCGGCCTTAAGAATGCTGGTACTACATACCAAAGGATGGCTACCACGTTGCTGTATGATCTAATTCATAAAGAGGTGTAACACCCCTCCATAGCCATACCCAATTTCGGGGTGTTACGCACGCAGACACCTAGTGCTTATCTCTTCAAAAATCTCTGGTTAATATTTTAATAAGATTTTGAAAAGCGCGGAAGTCTTAGAAAACCAGAGTATTTATATAAAAAAAAAAATTTTGATAAGCACAAAGTACTATCTGGGGTCAAAGTACCGTCCCGTAAAGTACTTTCGATAAAACTTAATATTACATAAAACTTAAGTACATATAGAGTCCACAGATTCCTTTACATAATATTACACACCAAAACAGGAATAGCAAAGCCCAGTATCATCACACTGACAGCTGCTACTATAAGAGCCCAAACAGGTAGACTTGAGCCTAACATTATCTCCAATTCTTTACTGGTTCGGTGGCCCTGTGGGGGGGGGGGAAATATAAGGGGTGAGCAAAACCACTATGCTCAGTGAAGTTTTCTAATATTTTATGCTGCATAATCACCTTAAAGGATGTATAACATTTCATATCACAATTTCAGAATAAGTAAGCATCATCATTAAGTAAATTTATATTGATCAAATCATTACTTAATTCCCAATCGAGTCATTCTCATAACAATCCAACATGCTTAATGCATATGACAGGTATATTATGCAATGCTCATATGCAATCATACCTGCGAGGCTCTATTTTGCTTTTTACCTGCAAAACAAAACTCCACTGATGGCTATCTCATTTTAGGACTCGCCATCAACGACAACAGCATACCTCACTGTATGTATATCACCTGACTCCGCACCGAGCCAACCCCTCACTGGGCCAATACTGGTGTGGCCTCACCAGGATTGTTCTTGCTAAACGGCCGCCCCTCACTGGGCCCTGCCCCTCACTGGGCCAATCCCATCACTAGGATTACAAATGCTCAATTTAGCAAGGGTGATATATTAGTGCACTAACTGTTTCCAGGATCTATAGTCCATCGGTCGTATTCCAATTCCTCGATTCCACAGTTCATAATATGCATGCCAATTATATCAATGCTATGCATATGTCATCATTTATAACTGTGCTACAGTAACACTTCGTATTTCTCTAAATAACAACATTCCCTTTACTTGTAAGCGAAACATATGCGCCCATGCACAAATGTCCACATGACAAGCGCCAGTTTAATTTTTCACGGGTTACGTACCCCTAAAAAAAATCCATGTTTGTTATTAGGAGATATATGATGTGTACTTATAAGCCCAGTCACTTTCACAAAACATCACAACTACATGCCATATACCAATGTATTATGTTACAAGTATGGCATATATCTCATGCATATATTTTATGCACAACAATTTATCACATGCATATTTTAATGCATAACAATTCTCCCATATGCATATATTTTTATGCATAATAATTCATCACGTGCATATATTTTTATGCATAACAATTTAACCACTTAAAGTGACAACAACATATCTCTTAATTTATAGTAATCGCATGCTCAACTCTAAAAATAATTAAAATAATTATTTCACAGTTCATAGGGTAAGGAAATATTAATCCTGGACTAATAATAATACGGTGCTTTCACACAATTGAGATCCACATAACTCCTATTTATCATCAAACACATTCACAAGTCTCACAGTATCCAATTTTTCCACCGAAATCAAATCGAGCAATTTTAAGTATTATCAGGGGCCTAAAATTTCAATTAAAAATTTTGTAGCTTCGTTAAAATTTTAATTTTAAAAGTCATAAAATATATTTTGTGAAACCCATAAAATTCTATTAAATTTTTTAGGCCAATCAAGCACATATGCGGACTTTTAATAAAATTTAGCACATTAATTTCACTTAAAATTTGAAATAAAAATTATAGGGGCATGTTCAAATTTAGATTTTCCTCACCAAGAATATAAAAATTTCTTTGAAAATAATAATAATAATTCAATTGTATCAATTTCTACCAAATTACAAATTGTCAGATTTTTCTGATAAAACTCCGACTTTTCAGAAATTTATTCTCACAAAATTGTCACACCAATTTCAGTCCAAATATACTAAACTTTATCCCAACATCATTATTAGTCCAATTTGAACTAAAACATGTATTTTTACATAGCCATGTGTAAAATTAAGAGACCATGCAAAATTATCTAGTGTAATTAAATCTTAGATACACCAACAATATACCCACTAAAAATTCATGCAATTAACCCAAATCAATTTATCAATTAAGGTAAAAATAAAGCATAAAAGAGTAGGAACTTCACCCCAAATTAAAATTGATAAGTCTCTTGACTTGAATTTGAGAAGAATTTGGAGAAATTTCCCAAAAATTTTGCTTAGACTTCACTCTCTCTCCCTTGGCCGAACCACTCTCTCTCTCTATTTTTCTCTTGGCCGAATGGCCTTCCTTTTCCTCTTCTAATTTCCGTACAGCAGCAGCCCCTCAATTTGATAATTCCTTCTCAATTTATATTAACTCCAATTAAGTATTTTATCTCATGAGAATTTAGTGGAAATTGGTGGCATGCATGGTGCCACCTTGCTAAAGCTTGGCAAGCTTCTAGGTTGACACCTAGCACAACACAGTAGGTGGCCTACTCCATGGCTGCCACATGGCAGCCCTCTAAGGTGCCACTTGGCACTTTTGCACAATAATTTATCCCATGTCACATGGGTCCATGCTAATGCCCTACATCCTACACTCAAAACCACTTATAAAATACCACTTGGCATTTATTATTTAAGTCCCTATGCATTTTAATGTACCCAAATTTATTAAATTGGGGACATAATAATTAGGAACACAAAATAATTAGGAATATAAATTAAACATTACACAAAAATAGACTAGCACAAAATTAATAGGCACACATAAAATTAATTAAATTCATGCTAGGCTAACATAAATTAATTTAATTAAATTCATGCTAGGCTAACATAATTTAAATTAATTAAATTGCCAACCTAAATTAAATTAAGTCAATTAAAGTGAAAGGGTCTCACAAGAGGTAGAAGTGTATGTGGATGACATGATCGTGAAGTTTGTAGATCGAGAAGGACATTTAGCGGCTTTGAAGAAGTTCTTTGAAAGGATCATCAAGTACAAGTTGAGTCTGAACCCTCAGAAATGTGCCTTTGAAGTGACTGCTGGAAAGCTGCTCGGTTTTATGATCACACAGAGAGGGATATAAATAGATCCGGGGAAAATCAAAGCCATCATGGAGATGCAACCACCAAGAACAGAAAAGGAGATTCGAGGATTCTTAGGAAGGATTCAGTTTATCAGCCGTTTCATAATTCAGTTAACGACTATCTGCGAGCCGATTTTCAAACTGCTAAAGAAGGATGTACCGACCAAGTGGAATGAGGAATGTTAAGAGGCATTTGATACCTTCAAAAGGTATTTGAGCAACCCACCAATACTGGTTCCCTCGCGGCAAGGTGAACCGTTATTACTCTATTTAACTGTCACCGAAACCGCGATGAGAGCTATTTTAGCTCAGTATCTTGAGGAATCATTGAAAGAGAATGCCATTTACTATCTCAGCAAGAAGATGACGAATTATGAAGTAAATTATAGTGCTTTGGAAAAGACATACGTGGCATTGGTGTGGGCAACTCAAAAGCTTCGCCATTACATGATGTCTTTACAAGTACTCTTAAACAGCCGAATGGACCCCTTGAAGTATCTATTGGAAAAGCCTGCTTTGTCTTATAAAATAGCGCGGTGGTTGTTGTTGTTATCAGAGTTCGATATTCAGTACGTGTTGCAGAAATCAGTGAAAGAAAGAGCTATAGCAGAGCATCTGGCAGAATGTGATACTTCACAAGTAGACAATGTCAATCACCAGTTCCCGGATGAAGAAATCCTTGTGGTAGAGAAGAAGGTGTGGAAAGCGCACTTTGATGGAGCATTGAATAGGAAATGATGTGGTATAGGAGTTTTTTAGGAACACCAGAGGATGTGATGATACCTGTGGCAGTGAAACAGAACTTTAAGGCCACCAATAACATTGCTGAGTATGAGGCTTGCATTTTAGCTTTAGAATCAGCATTGGCCTTGGGAGTAGAAGAGCTCAAAGTGTATGGGGATTCAGCCCTTATCATATGTCAAACTAGAGGAGAGTGGAAAACTAAGGATGAAAAGCTGTTGCCATATCATGATTACCTAGAGACATTGGCGAAAGAATTCCGTCAAATAAATTCTTTTATTTGTCAAGGCAAAAGAATAAGTTTGCAGATGCCTTAGCTACTCTAGCATCTATGGCAGAAATTCCAATAGAAGGGGGAGTAGCACCAATGATCATTGAATCTAGAGAAGAACCCATCTACTGTTGTGCACTAAGGGTAGGAGAACCAAACGACGGAAAGCCGTGGTATCATGATATTCAACAGTACCTGGAAAAAGGGGAGTATCCGCCAGAGGCATCCTATGTTGATCGAAGAACTTTGAGAATGTTGGCTAGCCAGTTCATCTTGTGCAGTGGGAAGTTATACAAAAGATCTTTTGATGGTATCAATCTCTTGTGTGTGAAAGAAGACGAAGCAGAACGGATCATTCAAGAAATACATGAAGGGGCTGGGGCTCCACATATGAATGAGTATATGCTCACGAAGAAGATTTTGAGATTGGGATACTACTGGTCTACCTTGGAAGGTGATTGTTGTAAACATGTCAAGAAATGCCATAAATGCCAAGTGTTCGCAAGTGGTAAGCATTAGCCATCCATGCCACTCACTACTATGTCATCACCGTGGCCATTTGCAACATGGGGCATTGATATCATCGGCAAAATCACTCCTGCAGCCTCGAATGGGCACGAGTACATACCGGTAGCCATTGATTACTTTACCAAGTGGGTAGAAGCAGCATCATACAAGACTTTGAATGCTAAGCAGGTTGCCAAGTTCATACAGTACATCATCATTTATCGGTATGGAGTGCCACGTGAGTTTATTTCAGACAATGGGCAACATTTCAAAAAAGTGACTGAGGAGCTTCTTAAAAAATATGGCATAGTACATCACCATTCCTCTGCTTATGGTCCGCAGACTAACGGGGCAGTGGAAGCAGCTAACAAGAATTTGAAGACGATTTTGAAGAAGACCACTAATACATACAATGATTGACATGAGAAGTTGCCTCTGGCATTGTGGGGCTATCGCACATCCATTAGGGCGTCAACTGGGGCTACGCCTTATTCATTAGCGTATGGTATGGAAGCAGTGTTACCAATTGAGTTGGAGATACATTCACTAAGAGTAGCTATGGAAAGCCAATTAGCAGAAGTCGATTGGATGAAGAGCAGATATGAACAGCTGTCGCTGATTGATGAGAAGAGACTAAGAGCCTTATACCATGTTCAAGGGTATAAAAAAAGGATAGCGAGAGCCTTTAACAAAAGGGTTAAAAATAGGGGCTTAAAGAAAGGGGACTTGGTACTCAAAGAAATCAGGATGCCGATTCATGATCCGAGAGGAAAGTTCAAGCCAAGCTGGGTGGGACCCTACATCATCAAAGAGATATTATCAGGAGGAGCCGTGCGTCTTATGGACATAGATGTGAATGAATTCTCTCAGCCTACCAACCTGGATCAATTGAAAAAGTATCATGTATAAATAAAAAGAAAAAAAAAGCCCGCTAGGTAGAAAACCTGAAAAGGCTGCTTAAGCAAAAATTAAGGCAAGTGCTCGCTAGGTAGAAAACCTGCTAAGGCTGCCTAGGCAAAAATTAGAGCATTAAAAAAAAAAAAAGCTTTTCAATTGATCCAATGAACTACAAGGACCTGATTCTCCAAGCATTCAAAATAAGTCAAAGTTTTATGAGGAAAAGAAATATTCAAAGGATGAAGATATGTAGGCAGCCCATAAAGTTACCTTGGGTGCGGTCCAATTCTTTAAGGCAAAACAACTTAGTGTCTGATTTCAATTATAATTGTTTGAAGTGATTTATTCAAAACTAAAAAGATAAAATTCTTTTATTCATGAAATGAAGAGAAACCTTTCAAAGGTTTATTACATGCCATATGATCCTAATTTTGTTTATTCTAGAAAATTAAATGTGCGAAAAGCATGGGAAATACGTTTCAAAATTCCGTCAAGTCCTTTGTTCCTTCCTTGAAGTTTCTTCAGAGTCATCATCTCTTCCTCTCTTGTAAAGTACTACTCGCAAAATGTTAGGTGGAAGTGCCGAAATGTCCCCCTGATCATCAGATGAGAGACCTTCGATAAGTACCGAAATCCTAGCATCCCTTTCTCGTCCCCGAGCACCCACAGTTTGAGATAGCCATTGTCTATACGCCTCATCCAGTTCAAAAGGCCCATGAGAGAAATCAATGTGAGTAGTGCATAGTATAGATGGCCACCTTGACATCAAAACCTGCACCACAGATGGAGAAATTGCCTTGGAAGCATAAATATGCTCTAGAAGAGATGGAATCGTCTGTTTGGTTCCCATTTCGTGAAGCAGTCGGGTTGCCTAATAAAAAGAAGTGCGCTTCAGTCCTACCAAGATTACCGTAGAATAACCTGGAGAACGAAGCAGATAATGGCCAAAACAGCTCCAGTCATGCACATACCACTCGATGTCATCCCAAGAGAGGGTAGAAAGAAAAGTCAACCATTCTAGTAAGTTGTGCTCTCGAGGAAGAGTAATAGCACGACGATGATAGGAAGCATGGTAAGAGATACTAGTGGAAGGAGCAATGAATTTGAGCCTCCTGATTAACCACATTTGTAGTAGAATGGGACTACCTTCAAAAGGAGCTTCAGAATTGGCGTGGAGTTTGTCAAAGCCATTCAGAGTTTCGGCGAGAACCATGTGAATCATGTTTTGAGATGCAGAAAGAGGTAAAACTAGTTCACACAGTTCTAATGGAACTAGGAAAGAGCCAGTACAGAAAAAGAATTGGCCAAGAAGGCATAAAACTAAAGCATGTTGAACAGGCCGTGAAGTGGCAAATTGATTTAAGCCAGGGTGAAGAAAAGAAGTAGCCAATTTCAGAAGATCGAGGTCAGTACCTTTGATGAATGCAGAGGTGTCCCCTTCAGTGATTTCAAGAAGAGAAGCGAGAGTTAATGTGTATTTGCGCCGAATTTGTGGAAAGATGAAAGGTTCTTTGAGAGGAATGGATGTAATCGCGTAGAATTCCTCTAATAGCGGGCATATTTCTTTAGTGCCGAAATTGAAAACATGAGTTTTAGGATGGTTAGGGTAGTGACCTTAAACATATTACAACCATCCTAATTTTGCAGTCTTC
>JAESVK010000891.1:59509-82207 GCA_017140935.1 Hamamelis virginiana | reverse complement strand
GTTTTGTTTTTATTTAAAATAAAATATTTTTTATGGTTTCCTTATTCTTTAAAAATAAGGTGGCGACTCCTTTGTTGTTTGTTTTCAAAAGCCCCAAATCATCGTACGGTGATGACGTGGACCCAAGCGACCCCGCAAAAGTTGCTGGTTCACACTAACCAACTAACAAAAAACTAAATCTACTCCCCTTTTTTGTCATGAATTACAAAGAGAACAAAAAAAAAAAAAAAAAAAAAAAAAAAAAAAAAAAAAAAAAAAAAAAACAGAAACAACCTAATCTCAATTTTTTTTTCAAGATTCATATTTTTATATATAGTATAAATATAAATACACACATATATATACGGAGAAATGATCCTATCAGTATATGTTGACTTTTGCGAAAGTCGGCATGAGGCCAATAGGTATTATTGGATATGTATTTTGAAAAACTGACTATTGGATTAGATACTATATATATGGATGTCATGCATGTAAAAAATCATAGTGATCCAACGATTGGTTTCTCGGATATGTCATTGAGAAAAACTTTGATACTTTTCAGTGGTCAGAACTTTTTACGGTCTGTATTTTGAGATGCTGACATCGGATCACTGTGATTTTTGGCATACCTGACATCAATAACAAGAGTATCTAATCCCATGGTCTGTTTTTCAAAATACATTTCCCACAATTAATTGAAGGCCTTATGTAGACTTTCACAAAAATCAGCATATGTTTACATGATTAGAATTGTGTATATATATATATATATATCAGGACAGACTCGATGAAGTGTTTCAAAGCCATTTTGAAGGAAAGCTCCTGGCTATGGCATCTACATTTCGGGCATTTTGGATTTAGCGGATTGAAGCTATTGTGGAAGATAAAGATGGTGAAAGGATTGCTGGAAATTAACCATCCAAATAAAATATTGGAAGGGTTTATTATGGGTAAACAATATAGGAAGAGCTTCCTAGTCGGAAAATCATGGAGAGCTTCGAAGCCATTGCAGCTTGTACACATAGATATTGCTGGACTGTTCTGTGTAATATCAAACGGTGGAAATTGAAAATCCTGACCTTTATCAATGATTTCAGTAGAAAGTAGACCCACGTGTTTGGTAGGGTTAACGACCCTTCTTCATTGGTGATTTCGTTCGGCAGAGCCAGCTATCGAAAGAGCCCACCTCGGAATGAGAGATACATCAAGGACATGAACGTTGGATAGCTCCTTTACGGGATGGCTAGTTTAGCCACGTAATCCATCCCTTAAACTGTAACTCGATTAAAGGATGTAAAGTATATATATATATATATATATATATATATATATATATATATATATATATATATATAGTATAAATTTATTTATTTATTTTAAAAATAAAAAAAATAATATATAAAAATTGTACCATATTTGATTGTTTAGAAATTAGAAATGAATTAATGTTTCTTAAAAATTTAAATATAAATCCTAGAAAAACTTTTGATTGAGCAAAACATCCTTATATAATTATAAATGTACACAAATAGCCATGATCTATACAAGTAGACTTCTTAATTGAATTAAGATTAATTATGAATACTTATAAGTTTTTAAGTCAAACTCAATTTCTTAAACATATATAGGTCTAGTGGTCCTATAAAATTTCACCAATTGCAATAATATTTTGGGGATATAACCCAGAACCCCCTAGTGTAGTGGTATAGACCCAAAACCCCTTCCGAAAAAGTCAAAATATTATATTTACCTATCTATTATGATATGAGCTATATATCCTCCATTTATTACTAGAAATTCAATTTTTTTTACCATTTTCAGTTGGGACAAACATGGTGATAAGGAGCTCCACCCGTATTTCTCAGTAGTAGGAAAGGGATCATATCCCTGTTTGAAAGGTTGTGCAGAAGTATTGTTGGCCCAAAATATACTCTAGAGGGGGGTGAATAGAGTATTGTCAATTTAAAAATGATTTATAAATGGGATATAAAATTTATGAAAACTCAAACTTTTGATAACTAGAATGCAAACTTGAACTATAACTCAGCAAATAATATAGCAAATAAATAACTTGAAATAAAAGAGATTGAGAGAGAGAGATTCAAACACGAGGATTTTAATGTGGTTCGATCTTCGTCTACATCCACGCCTTAAGAACTCCGTTGAGAGGATTAATCCACTATCAAAACTCCTTCAAGGTGGAGAAACCTTTACAGCCGCCTTCTTTCAAAGGTGGAAGACACTCACCTACAATCTTCTTTAAAGGTGGAAGATTCTCACCCACAAGAGTTTCACAAAACCCTTAAGTCTTACAATAAATACAAGATGATTGAAGAACAATACGATGAATGCTTCAACAAGCAGATTTGTAATAAATACAAGTTCAACTAATGGCCTCTCAAATACTCAATAAAGTTAGCTCAAAGAGATTTCGCAAAGAGAAACTTGAATGATGAATGCTTAAGAGTAAATGCTTTCAATAAATGATAGAGATTTTTTGTAGGTTGATCATAAATGAGAGCAAGAGCATTATATATAATGAACAAGGGCCAAAAGGGTCGTTTGAAATCCCTTAAGTCTGATTGGAGAAGATGGGAGTGGTTAGGGCTCATTTAATGCTTGATTTACTGTAAAGAGAAATAGCTGTTTTGAAGTTTCAGAGTCGTTAGTCGACTAAGACAATAAGGTTAGTCAACTATTGGGTAGTTTTTCAAAGCATTTTGGTTTCCCGGGCACATTTAGTCGACTAGGCATAGGGAGTTAGTCGACTAGAAGAGAGGTCATAGTCGATTAGCTGTTCTGTTTCTCAAACATGCTTCTGATCTGTTCTTAGTCGACTGGGACAAGGGTCTTAGTTAACTAGGAAACAGTTAGTCGACTAGTCCATGATGTTTAGTCGACTAGCTCAAGACTTCTCAAAACATGACCTCTGACGTAGTTGACTAGGACTAAAGTTTTTGTAGACTAAAAAAGTTTAAATACCAAAATTTTGAGTTTCTTAAGTCCAAATCAACTTATAACACATGAACAAGTTAACTAAGGTTCAAGAGCATTTTTGGATAAGTTTGAAAACATTTTCCAAGCATGAATGCTAATGCAATATGAGTTAATAATGGTTTTCCCTTGAGCTATGCAATATTGAACACAAAAGATGCCTCATATAATGTTCCTAACACAAGGAGAGCAACTTGGCTTCAAAAAGATCTTCACAAGCTTTGTCTTCAAGTTGATCTTCAAGGTTTGAACTTCATGAGCTTTGATTGAATATGGTGTGCATTGAATTGCTTGAGATATGTTGATGAGCTCCAACAAGATATAACTTTAAATCTATGGAGACAACACTAAAACTATTTGTTAGATTTAAAGTATGGTTTAGTTATCATCAAAATTACGTTAAAGACCTTAGGGCTAACAATCTCCCCCTTTTTGATGATGACAAACCATTACTTTGAAATACATATAGAGAGCAAAGCCCCCTCTCAATTTTGCACAACAAGCATGGTTAATCATGATTTTCAACATATTCAATAAGCAATAGAAATATGGAAGCAAATAAGCTCATTCAAAGTATTCAAACAATCAAACATTTCTCCCTCTTTGTCATTTAAAAAAGGGAACAAGAGAAGAGAGAAATAAGAGAATACACATGCACAATTACAATTCCATTGGTCTAACCATACCAATTTCACGTCGAATTGTGCAAAAACGATCCTCTTGGAGAGGTTTCGTGAAGATGTCTGCCAATTGGTTGTCCGTACTAACAAATTATAGTTCAACATCTCCCATTTGTACATGATCACGAATGAAATGGTGCCTAATTTCAATGTGTTTTGTGTGTGAGTGTAAATATGGATTTTTAGAAATATTAATTGCACCAGTGTTATCACAACGAATAGGTATGTGAGTGAATTGGATCCTATAGTTTTCAAGTTGTTGTTTCATATATAAAACTTGAGCACAACAATTTCCGGTGGCAATGTATTCCGCTTTGATGGTGGAAGAAGCTACCGAAGTTTGTTTCTTGCTAAACCAAGAAACAAGTGAGTGGCCAATAAAATGACAAGTGCCACTAGTGCTTTTCTTATCGGTTTTACAACCGGCAAAATCCGCATCCGAATAACTAGCAAGTTGAAAAGATGCATGCTTTGGATACAATAAACCCAAATCATGAGTCCCAACAAGATATTTGAAAATACGTTTAATGGCAAGCAAGTGGGAGCATTCGAATAGCTTCAAGTCTAGCAACTGGTGCATATGTTTCATAATAATCAATGCCTTCTTGTTGGTTATAGTCTTGTGCAACAAGTCTTGCCTTATTCCTAATTACATTACCATTTTCATCCTTTTTGTTTCGAAAAATCTATTTAGTTCCAATGATGGAATGGTCATTAGGTTTAAGTACAAGTTCCGACACTTGGTTTCTTTCAAATTGATTCTTCTTGCATGACTATAATCCAACTATTATCTTTTTCGGCCTCATTAAAATTTTTAGGCTCAATTTGTGAAACAAATGCAATATGATTGCAACCATCTCTAAGACTAGATCGAGTATTCACCTTGCGTGAAGGATCACCAATTATTTGATCAATTAGATGATTCCTCACAAATCTCCAAGCTTTTGGCAACTCTTGAGGTTCATTTGAAGGTTCAACTTCTTCAATTGGAGGGTCCTCCTTTGGTTGCTTTTGGGGTGCATCATTTGATGTAGAGTCACTAATGTTGAGCTTGCCAAGCTCTTCATTAGCATTTGATAACATTTTGCTATTTTCATCATCATTAACAACATTCTTAGGAGCAAATGGATTAGATTCATTAAATACAACATGCATAGATTCTTGCACGGTTAAAGTACGTCTATTATAAACATGATATGCTTTACTATTAGTTGAATAACCAACAAAGATGCCCACATCGGATTTAGATTCAAATTTAGCAAGATAATCACTCTATTTCCACATAGCAAGCGGTGTTAACCGCTTCCGCCCAAAAGGTTCTAGGGAGTTTATGTTCATTAAGCATGGTTCTGCCCATCTCTTGTAATGAACAATTCTTCCTTTCAACCACTCTATTTTGTTGTGGAGTTCTTGTGGCTGAAAAATTATGTGAGTATCTTTGTGCATCACAAAAGTTTTCAATGTTTTGGTTCTTAAACTCTCTACCTCTATCTCTTGTCAAACTAATGATAGAGTGGCCTTGTTCTTTTTCAATTTTTTTACAAAGTTTAATAAATTTGTCACATATATCACTCTTGTGAGCAAGGAATAAAACCCATGTATATCTTGAATAGTCATAAACTAAGACAAATGCATAGAGTTTACCACCAATAATTTCTACATCATTTGGTCCAAACAAATCTAGATGTAACAATTCCAAAGGCCTAGATGTAGAGATATACGCTTTGGTTTTAAAATTAGTTTTGATTTGTTTTCCAAATTGGCATGCATCACAAATTTTATCTTTTGAAAAATTAGCTTTGGGCAAGCCTACAACAAGATCATTTCTAGAAAGCTTTTGAAGTAAATCCATATTAACATGCCCAAGCCTTTTATGCCATAGCCAATTTACTTCTTGTAAAGCGGAAAGACATGTTACATCTTGAGTTGTTAATTCTTCAAAACAAGTGATATAAACATTTCCAATTCTATTTGCAACAAGGATATTAATTTTGTTTTTATCCAAAACATTACAAGAATTAGAGGTAAAATTCACATAATAGCCATTATCACACAATTGACTAATGCTAAGCAAGTTATGCTTCAAATCACTAACAAACTTTACAATATCAATTGTAATAGAGCCATTACCAATCTTACATTTACAAATAATTTTACCTTTACTATCATCACCAAAAGTAACATAGCCACTATCCTTAAGAGTAAGGGAGATGAACTTGGCTTTATCTCCGGTCATATGCCTTGAGCATCCACTATCCAAATACCAATGATCCTTTTTATGATTGGATTTCAAGCATACCTACAAGGATGATAAAAAAGAACTATTGGTACCCAACTCTTTTGGGTCCTATAAGGATAGGATTCTCAATCTTTCAAGCTCAATAGTAGTAATAGTCTTTGGCTCAAATGATTTCTTGGATGAGGGTTCCTTTCTAATCCAAGCTACCATTTTGCCAAGTCTTCTTCTACCTCTAAATGGATATTTGAATGTGACATGGCATTTTCTCTCACAATAATGACAAATAGCATTAGAATTTTGTTTTATAACATGAGAATGAGAATGAGGTTTAGATTTTGGTTTCTTGGAGTCTAGTTTCAATGAAGCTTTAACAAAAAAGTCTAGATAGAGTGAAGACTTTTTAGAATTGGTGTTTGAAATATAACCCAATCCTTTTTTGTTAGCCTAACTCTTTGAGCTCCAAGTAACCTTTCAAAATTTTCTTTTCTGCTTGTGAACTTGTAAACAATTTTGTTTAAATCTTCAACTTTGGATTTCAAAAGTTTTTTTTCATTTTCCAAAGTGGAAGAGTCAATTGAAGATTTTGAAGTGGAATGTGTATTTCTTAAAGACTCAATCTCCTTTCTACATTTTTCATTTATCAAAGTCAAATTAAAATTTTCATTGACTAATGCTATTTTCTCATTTGTGAGGATTGAGACATTTTTCTTCAAAGATTTAAGTTCCTTTGTTAAAACACAATTTTTATCATAGAAAAGTTTACTCAAATTTTGAAAGTCCTCTAAGGTTAAATCACATTCATCATCATTATCATAATTGGAAATGGATGTTACCTCATCATCATCATCATTAGCCATAAGTAAGGTTCCTCAATGTTGGCAAATAGACAAAAGTTTGCCGTCTCTTCTTGGGTGTTCTCTTCATCACTTTTTGCATCTTCTAGAAGATCATCCCAAGTTGTAGTAGTGGCGGCCATTGCTTTTCCCTTACCTCTTTGATCATTTCGTGAGGTGTTGAAATTGTTATTGTTGTTGGAGGTGTTCTTGCTTGGACAATGAGCAATGGTGTGGCCAAACTTCTTGCAATTGAAGCATCTACCATCATTGGCTTTGTTGAATCTTCCATTGTTTTGTCTTGATTGATTCTTCATCCTTAGGTAGGATTGGAATTGCTTTGTGATAAGAGCCACATCATCATCATCATCTTTGGTGAAGTCATCCCACCATCATTGTCTTCAAGGATTGAAGATTGAAGAGCAATAGTCCTCTTTACTTGAGCATTGTCCTTCTCATTTTGAATGGCCTCTTTCTCCTTCTTCATCGCCATTTCATGAGTGATGAGAGAGCCTAGAAGCTCATCAATGTCAATCTCCTCAATGTCCTTAGTTTCTTGGATAGCGGTGATCTTTGGACTCCATGAGGGTGGAAGATCTAGGAGTATCTTTGACACAACATTATCATTAGAATAAACTTTTTCTAATGCTTGCAATTCATTCGAAAGGTTAGTAAAACGAGTAAACATATCATGAACACATTCACCTTCAACCACTTTAAATAATTCCTACTCTTGCCTAAGCATGAGGGCTTTGTAGCGTTTCACTTGCTTAGTACCTTCATAGGTGACTTCGAACTTTCTCCAAATTCTTGTGCGGTAGCACAAGATGAAACTCTATTGTATTCACTTACATTAATAGCACAATACAACATAGTTTTTGCTTTAGAATTAATTTGGAGAATTCTCATGCCTTCCTTGGTCCAATTGTCCATAGTTTTGGCAATATCATTTCCATCGGCATCCTTTGTGAAAACATTTTGATTGCCTTTAATAATAACTCTCCAAATTCTCGTGTCATAAGACTTAATCCAATTTTGCATTCTATTTTTTCAAAAGCCATAATTTTCACCATAAAAAAATGGAGGTCGGTTGGGGTTAGTTCCCATTTGGTTTTCCATTTGATATTTAGCTGAACAAACAAATATAATGAGCATTTGCTCTGATACCAATTGTTTGCCCAAAATATACTCTAGAGGGCGGGTGAATAGATTATTGGATATTCTAAAATGATTTATAATTGGGATATAGAATTTATGAAAACTCAAACTTTTGATAACTAGAATGCAAACTTGAACTATAACTCAGCAAATAATATAGCAAATAAATAACTTGAAATAAAAGAGATTGAGTTAGAGAAATTTAAACACGAGGATTTTAACGTGGTTCGATCTCCGTCTACATGGACGCCTCAAGAACTCTGTCGAGAGGATTAATCCACTATCAAAACTCCTTCAAGGTGGAGAAACCTTTACAACTGCCTTCTTTCAAAGGTGGAAGACACCCACCCACAATCTTCTTTAAAGGTGGAAGATTCTCACCCACAAGAGTTTCACAAAACCCTTAAGTCTCACAATAAATACAAGATGCTTGAAGAACAATACAATGAATGCTTCAACATGTAGATTTGTAATGAATACAAGTTCAACTAATGGCCTCTCAAATATTCAATAAAGATAGCTCAAAGAGATTTTACAAAGAGAAGTTTGAATGATGAATGCTCAAGATTAAATGCTTTCAGTAAATGATAGAGATTTTTTGTAGGTTGATCATAAATGAGAGCAAGAGCATTATATATAATGAATAAGGGCCAAAATGGACGTTTGAAATCCCTTAAGTCTGATTGGAGAAGATGAGAGTGGTTAGGGCTCATTTAACGCTTGATTTGCTATAAAGAGAAAGAGCCATTTTGAAGTTGTAGAGTCGTTAGTCGACTATCTGGCAATTTTTCAAAGCATTTTGGTTTCTCGGGCACGGTTAATCAACTAGGCATAGGGAGTTAGTCGACTAGCCCAGTTAAAATCTTTTAAAACATTTCTTGGTTTTCTTAGTTGACTGAGACAAAAATATTTAGTCAACTAAAATCTTTAAAACTCACTTAGAAAAAAATTCGGGATCGAATAGCCGACTAGAAGAGAGGTCTTAGTCGACTAGCTACTCTGCTTCTCAAACATGGCTTCTGATCTGTTCTTAGTCAACTAGGAAACAGTTAGTCGACTAGTCCATGATGTTTAGTCGACTAGCTCAAGATTTCTCAAAACATAGCCTTTGACCTATACTTAGTCGACTAGGACTAAACTGTTAGTCGACTAGAAAAGTTTAAATGCCAAAATTTTGAGTTTCTTAAGTCCAAATCAACTTATAACACATGAACAAGTTAACTAAGGTTCAAGAGCATTTTTGGATAAGTTTGAAAACATTTTCTAAGCATGAATGCTAATGCAACAAGAGTTAATAATGGTTTTCTCTTGAGCTATGCAATATTGAATACACGAGATGCCTTACATAATGTTCCTAACATAAGGAGAGCAGCTTGGCTTCAAAAAGATCTTCATAAGCTTTGTCTTCAAGGTGACCTTCAAGGTTTGAACTTCATGAGCTTTGATTGAATATGGTGCGCATTGAATTGCTTGAGATATGTTGATGAGCTCCAACAAGATATAACTTCAAATCTATGGAGACAACACTTAACAATTTGTTAGATATAAAGTATGGTTTAGTTATCATCAAAATTAAGTCAAAGACTTTAGGGCTAACAAGTACATTTCGATTGCAACAAGACGTGGTCTCCGACCTCGATGGAGAGTGGAAGCGCTGGTGAGAAATAGTCGGGGCTAGAAGAACTTGCAGCTGACGACGAGAAGCTCCAGAGAATCGGCAATGGTGAGAAAATGTAAGAGAAATCTTTTTGAAACTGATATAATATGAAGTTAAAACCCTAAAAAATAAATTTTAGTTTTAAATATGTTAAATTCATGTTTTTTTTTTTTTTTTTTTTGAAGTTTGAGTAGTCTTCCACACATAATGTTACCGATTATTGAGTTTATAAATAGGTAATTTTTTTTTTTTATATTTCCGGTTTATTCATTCATAAAAGCTATTTTGTGAAGGTAAATAAACATGTATGACAAACAAATGTGACCCTAAAAAGGTAAATCCTTTTGTCAGATATGTGCCCTAAAACCAATTGTTCTGTTGAGTTTAGGGTTTTATATTTCATTATAATATCTTGTATGGATCTTTATTCATTTATGATATGGCTATTTTTATCATGTAAACTTGTGTTTAATTACTGTTCATGATAAAGTCCTTGGATAGTATGATAGAGAGTTATATCTCAAGTGTTGAGATAGAGAGACTTATAACTCTCAAGTACTTCTATCCTAAACTGGTTCCTGATCATAGGTTTATATATTTGGACGATTATAAACCGTTAAGATTAGCTCAGGTTTTACTAGCTCCATGGGAGGATGGTGAGTCTCGAACCATCTGTGTAGAGACACTATAGTAAACCTGTGGGTGCTTGTTAGAGAACAGGTACACTGAACGTGACCAATTTGAGTACAGCTTATGGAATTCTATTTGTATGTCAAAGGCTGCTCATGTGTATAGTCACAGTTGTAATCCTTAGACTTGAGACACCACATGTTATCTTATATATGAATTGCTAAAGTTTGATAGTATCTCGTACACCCTTAATCATAAGGATGTAATCGGTGCTCATTGGCTCTAGTGAGTTATGTATGAAGATAGGTGAGTGTGCAATAGAGGATCACCACCCTTAATAAGAAAGGGCGAATGTCTTAGTTAGTTCACAGTTACTATCTCAATGGAGTCTTTGGCCAAAGCAGAAGGTTGCCAAGAAAAGTGTTTCAAGGGCATACCTAATTGAGATTATAATCTGGTGAATTAGTAACGCATGATTAAGTTAGGGTTTGACATGAATCCATACCCAACTAACTTAATCGAGACATTGTTTGGTGAGGGATTATTTATAGCACGAAGGGTTCATTTACACGTTCGTATATTCACCCACACCTAGGGTACGTCATGACATATTGCTAGATGTCACTCATGACTAGTGAAGGCCTAATGATAAGGGTTATCATTGAGGGCAAAATTGGAATTGTTCCAATAGAACCTAAAAATAGAAAGTTTCTATTTTGGGCGACATTGAGATGTCCCCTGCCACTACTAGGTTGGGATGAACCCAATGGGTCACACACAAAAGAACATAAGTGAGGTTGTTAAACTTGTGAGAGGGTTACATTCTAATTGATATATGTTTGGTTTTAATTAATTAAGGGTTAATTAATTAATAACCAAAAGGATATCTAATTCAAGAATGGGGATAACCTAAACGGGGTTTATGGTCATGCTAGCACTAGTAACCAAACACCCTAAGAAGAGGAGGGGCTTATTTAAAGAGAGTGAACCCTAGCTTTCTAGGAAGAATGCATGCATCTCATTCTCTCTCTCATGAATGCCGCCCCTCTCTCTCTCTCCCTCTCCATGCTTGTCTTTTTCAAGGGTTGAAAAATTCAAGAAGGTTTAGCGACTCTCGTGTTCGTGTGGACGTTCATTGGAGGCCACCATACTTTTGGGGCTCGAGGATTGAGCGAGGACGATCATCAAAGGAAGAGAATATCGCGAAGGAACAAATCAATGTAAGCTTTACTTTAATGTTTTTAATTTAAAGTTGATTCGATTCATCGATTAAGTGATTTCATGGTTGAATACAAAGGAAAAAGTTTTTAAACCTACCTTCCGCTGCGTTCCTTGTTTGTATTCTTTCACCTTTGTATTTGATTTTTGAATTTTTTTGAGGGGTTTTTGATTGTGTGTGTTAGAGCATCTCCAATGGAGGTGCCAAATGAACTGCCAAAGCCAAATTTGGCACTTGGAACCGAAAACAGCTGCTCAAATGCAGCTGCCATTGCTCATGCCAAATTTGGCTTTAGTAGCCCAAGCTGCCAAATTTAGGATTTGGAATAGCAGCTGCCATTTAAGCCATATCAGCTTTCCCACCACTCCAACTACCCCCAACTTCCAAAATGACAAAATACCCCCAAAGGAATGTGTTTGGTAGCCAAGAAAATTCAAGAAAAAAAATCACACAAATGATAACATTTTAATCAACACAGCAACATGAACAATTATCATTTAATGGAAACCAAATCATTCACACAACAAATCAATCCAAACAATGGGATGAATTTGTACTCACGGGTTTATACGAATCCGAGAAATAACTTTCCCAAGAAACAAACAGAAGCAATATGGCTTTGCATTGGCAGCAGTCCCCATGGTCCATGCCACGCAGCCTCTTCAATACCATCCGATCAAACCCCTTCATCCCAAACCCTAATCTCAGACGTCGATCCTCAAAATAATTCGGTGAGTGAGGGAGATATGGGTGTAGAGTGATTCCCTACTATACCTAGGGTTTGCAGAGAGTGAGAGAGGTGATGGGAGAGAGAATTGCAGAGATTCGGTGATGAGGGTTCAGAGATGAGAGTGTTGCAGAGACTCAGAGGGTTGTAGAGATTCGCGATAGGGGTTGCAGAGAGGAGATGGTTGCAGAGAGGAGAGGCGATGGTGGTTGCACTCGGATGGGAAAGAAAAAGACTGAATCGGCAGCTGGGAGATGGTTGCAGACAGATGAGAAAGAAGAGAGAGGGATGGAGAAGAAGAAAAATGAAAAATATTTCGAGAATAGCAGATTCCTCAAATCCACCTTTTTAATCAATCCAATTTTTTTAAAATATGTTTATGAAATCATGAGAGACACAAAATTGAAATTAAAAAAAATATATATCATAAATTTGAAATTAAAAAATATATATATATTAAATGGGACAGGTAAAGCTGCAGATTTGACAATTGTACTTTTTTTTTTTGTTTCACATGGGCAAGCAAAGCTACAGTCTTTAGATTGATTTTTTTTTTTTTTTTTTTTTTTTTTTTTTTTTTGAGATTCTCTTCTATGCAGAGATAAATACTCATATAATAGAGTGACTCATCAAACACTCTACATATTCATCGCTGAAACAAACAAAGCTTATATAAGTCGTTTTTGAAGAATAAGGAGCATCATTTACAATGGGTGAACCTTAACATACACGTCGGGGCAAAAATTGGACTAAAGCTGAAGATGCTGCACTTTGTAAAGCATATTTATATATATCTCAAGACCCTATTGTAGGCACAAACCAACCGTCCTCTGATTTTTGGAGGCGTATTTTTTCCTCTTATTACGACCTCATCGAAAACAATGGGGTGCGGTCCCAAATATCTTTGAGTTCATGTTAGCTTAACACAAAGCATCTATGCTCCAAATTTCATAGGCACTTTACACATATACAAAATGCATACAAAAGTGGGGAGAACATACTCGATATTGTATTAATTTTTAATGTGCACTTTTTTTTAATATTTTAATTTTTTATTTGTTTGTTTATTTTTAATAATTTTTATTTTTTATTATTTGCAGTACAATAGAGCAAAATAACTGTATGCAGAAGTCTGAGGCAAACAATTTAATTTGGACCACTGTTGAAAATTTTTGGAAAATACCATTAAGTGGGTAGATGTGAGCATTGCGAGCAGTATTCCTCTCACTCAAATTGATACTGACTCGAACAATAAATCCCTACTTAATTCCCCAATTCTCTGCACAACTATTTCTCTTGATTCTGGTCAAGATGTTGAGAAAAGTGTTTCCTCACCTAGAAAACACCCAAGCGGACGAAAAGCTGAGAAACTGGAAAATGGGAAGTCCAAATTAACTGGCATTGAGGGAAATTGTTTTTATAACTTGATGGAGGAAATTATCAAACAATCATTATCACTTGATACTGGGAAGATCCAAATGCAAGAAAGGAGAATTAAGGCTCTTGAGGATGCGAATATAAACCTGAAGGAAAAGAATATAATCGTGGAGGAAAAGAATATAAACGAGATGGAAATGAATGAGACAGCAAAAAGAAGGGAGGAGAGAGAAATTATGACAAGGAATTTGGATGGTATGGATGATCAAACAAGGCTTTACTGGACAATGATTAAAGATGAAGTGTTTACGAGATAGCTTGCTCATAATGCGAAGTCCTGTTATAAACCGCCTTCTTCTTAATTTTATTACAAATGCTTATATGAATGTAATGGGTTTAAGTTATGAATTTATTATTTAAGCTATGAATTTAAGCAATTAATTTATTTGGGATTTACTTAAATATTTATAATTTAGAACAATTATCATTTTTTAATTGTTTAAATGAAATATAACTTTAAATATGCATTAAAAAACTTAAAATTCTTACAATAACATAGTGCGTAATAGAATAGAAAAATACAAAGTTGGTACATTCCAAACAACAAAAGCTTGCTTTTTATGACTCGCTACTACGATGAGCCCATAAGTGTTCAATCAAATCATTTTGAAGCATATGATGCATTCTAGAAGACTGAATGATATGATGGTGAGCCAGAAATTCATTGAAGTGTGGTGTCCTTTCCTGTGATATTTCAGATGATGGTCTTGCAAAATGTGCTATTATGTCATATTCAAAATCAAGGGACTCATCTCACTTATCTTCTACAATCATGTTGTGTAATAAAATATAGGTCTTAATAATGTTATGAAGATCATCGCGAGACCAAGATCGTGCCGGTCCACGAACAATTGCAAAACGAGCTTGACGAACACCAAATGCCTTTTCCATGTCTTTTCTATATGCTTCTTGTGTTCTATTAAAGTGCCTTTTATTATCTTCATGAGCATAAGAAATTGATTGAATGATGGTTGTCCACTTAGGATAAATGCCATCAGCAATATAATATCCCATGTTATACTGGTGGTTATTAATGGTAAAATTGGCAAGTGGTGCACGTCTTTCTGTAATACCTGAAAATAAAGGGGAATAGTCAAGAACATTTTTGTCGTTGTGCGAACCAGGCATACCGAAAATGCATGCCATATCCACAAGTCGTGGGAGACCACTGCCTCGAGCACAATGGTCGATTTATGTACATGGCTGGAGTAGGATCCATGCCACGCAACTGGACAATTCTTCCACACCTAGTGCATGCAATCTACACTTCCCAACATTCTTGGAAATCCACGTTCCTCCCCTTTACGCAAGAGTCTTGCAATGTCAGCTTTATTTGGATATCTCAAATAATGTGAGCCATACATTGCAATAATCGCAGCACAAAATCTTTGTAATGACCCTGTTATAGTGGTCTCGCCCATTCTTATGTATTTGTCTACGGCATCGGCAGCAACTCCATATGCGAGCATCCGTAAAGCCGCGGTCATCTTATGCAAACCGCTACAACCAGGAATGTCGAGGGCATCCATTCTCTGCATAAAATAATTGTCATAATTTTGAATATCATTCAAATCCGAAGAAACAGCGAACGATGCATGCGAAAACGTCTTCTGAATAAGTTGTCTAGATAGACAGGATTTTTAGTAAAATAATCATTGAATAGTTGTTGGTTGCCCGATGCTCTATCACGATGGATTCAACGTCGACCACTTGAAGAACCGCCATGAATACTTTTTTCATTGCTGAAATTGTGATATTTTACACATATACGCGCAAAGGTTCTTCTCCTATGATCATCATTAGAATTAGAATGCCCAAACTCATCTTGTAGGACTGAATTAAAAATGTCGTTGCTCATCGTGTTGTAAAAAATGGTGCGATGGGAATTGATGATAGAGAAGTAGAGGTGTAGAGAGATGGAGATGGTATGAGTGATGAGAAGCTGAGGGGTGATATTTATATAGTTTGATGAGAGAATGGTAAATGGGAGGAGAATGGTAGATAGGAGAAGGGTAGATGGGAATGTCGTTGCTCATCTTACATCAGGTGTTCTCTTATAGAGTTACTTGCAGTGTAAATTTTGGAAAACTGACAGTTGGATTAGATACCCTTATAATGTATGTCATGCCTGCCAAAAATCACAGTGATCCAACAGTTGATTTATGAGAAAACTGACTGCTAAAAAATGATAACATTTGTAAGAAAAAAAAAGTCACTAATTTATAGGAGTATCTAATCCAACGGTAAGTTTTTCAAAATTTTTACTGCAAGTGGCTCTATAGGATTAAAATCAAAATTTTAACTGCAAGTGGCACTAATTTAAATTTAGTGTGTAATTAAAATCCTTCAATTAAAATTAATCAATGATAAATTATAATTAGAATAGTAGTATTTTAGCTAATTTTATGCGAAAATAAAATTTTCAAATATTAAATTATTAAATTAAGATAAAAAAATAATTAATTATTTTAAAATATGAATTTTTGTTCATTACGAGGAATAAATAATATTTAATATATTCTTGTAAATAACTTTTGAAAAGTAGTTGGAAGTTAGTTGGAGTATGAGGGTAAATATGTCAAATAGATGTGAAGTGCCAAAATTTGGCACTTATGAATTGGAGCACCTTGGTGCTATAATTAGAATTTGGCATCAACTGGTGCCATTTAGGGTGCCAAATTTGGCTTTGGCACCTCAAATTTGGCTTTTGCATTGGAGATGCTCGAAGGAATGGGTAAAAATACCTATTTGTAGTTCAAGAGAATTTTAAGGTTAATTTTGAAAGGATTACATGGGAGAAACGCATCGGAAATAGAAAACAAAAATTTTCTTCATTGTAATCATCTCAAGGATGAACTCAAACGATGCAAACGAATAACAATTAATAAACAATTAATTAAAAGCTTACTTGGTTCCTTTGATGGTTGTCCTCGTAAAAATTCGAGCTCCAAAAGTATGGAAGCCTCCAATGAAAGTCCACACTAACACGAGACTTCTTGAACCTTCTTGCACTTCACAACTTTTGTGAGAGAAAGCAAGCTAGAGAGGGAAGAGAGAGAGGACGGCTAGGAAAGAGGCACACCAAGGAGTGGCTGGCCCTAGGGCTTTCCTCTCTTATTATTATCCTTTCCTCTTTTAATGATGTTTGGTTACAAGTGCTAGCTTGACCAAACATCATATAGAATAGTAATATCCTAGTTATGTATATCCTTGACCTCTTTCTTATTAACCTTTAATAACAAGAGTCAAACTTATATAAAGTTGAATATTCCCCTCCCACAAATTCAAGAAGATCGCTTATGCCCTTATGTGTGTGACCCATTGAGTTCACCCAACCTAGTAGTGACGGGAAACATCTCAATGTTTCCCAAAATAGAAACTTTCTATTTTTGGTTCGATTAGAACAATTCCAATTTTTCCCTCAATGATAACACTTATCATTAGGCTTTCACTAGTCATGAGTGACATCTAGCAATGTGTCATGACATGCCCTAAGTGTGGGTGAATATACCTGCATAAATGAACCCTCGTGTAATAGATAATCCTTCACCAAACAATGTCATGATTAAGTTAGTTGGGTATGGATTCATGTTAAACCCTAACTTAATCCTGTGTTAGTAATTAACCAAAGTATAAACTCAATTAGGTTAACCCATGAAAACACTTTTTCTCAGTTACCCTTCTGCTTTGGCTAAAGACTTTATTGAGTATTATCTGTGAATGAACTATGACATTCTCCCTTTGATATTAAGGGTGGTGATCCCCTATTGCACACTCACCTATCTTCATGTACAACTTAATAAAGTCAATGGGTATCGATTACATCCTTTTGATTAAGGGTGTACAAAATACTATCAAACTCTAGGAATTCATACATAAAACAACTAGTTGTGTCTCAGGTATGAGGATTACAAATGTGACTATACACATGAGCAGCTTTTGAGATTTAAATACATTTCCATAAGCTGTACTCATATTGGTCACGTTCAGTGTACTTGTTCTCTAACAAGCACCCACAGGTTTACTATAGTGTCTCTACACAGATGGCTTGAGACTCACCATCCTCCCACAGGAGCTAGTATAACCTGTGCTAATCTTAACGGTTTATTATCGCCCAAATAAATAAACCTATGACTAGGAACATATCTAGAATAGATGTACTTGAGAATTGTATGTCTTTCTATCTCAACACTTGAGATACAATTTTCTATCATGCTATCCAAGGACATTATCATGAATAGTTATAAGTAACACAAGTTTACATGATAATAAAAGCCATTTCATTAATGAATAATGTTTCATACATGAATATAAATGAAATATAAGTTCCCTAAATACAACCCAACAATTGGTTTAGGGCATACTTCTAACAAATTTGTTGATAAAAAAAAGGTTATGTAGGTAAATAATCATGTTTGACCCATAGTTTTATTCTCTAATGATTTTTACTCTTGATAGGTTGAAAAAACTAAACCCCTTAGATCTAGATTGATTGATTAACACAAACTTAGCAAATCACAAAAGCATGAACATGCAAAAACCTTAGTTAAAAAGTAATCACAAACACATGGTATGGATGATAATATTATCACATAAACAAGTGATTATCAAGATGGATCTATGATCAACACAAGTATCATTCCATTCTTATTGATAATCAAATTAATTCCAAAATAAACAGTAGAATCATACAAGGAAGCAAAGATATACGTGAAAACCTTTTCGAGAAAAAACCACGGGAAAATCACAAGCAATCCACTATAAAGAAGGAGTACAGAGATTATACCATACACATGCTCACCCAAATCCCAGGCCTAGTGTACTAAGATCTCATCAACTCAAACTCCATGAGTCCTTCTTCTCTATAGCTTGCTCCACAACCAAATCCATGGTTTTCGCTTATGATGCCTCATCTAAGAGACATGTGAAATCTTCAATCTCCACAAAGACAACTCACCAATGATAATAAATCATATATTCCAAGGTTTCTAATCCATTACACAAGGATCTAATCCATTCCTAATGGTTTGTATGGAAGAAATTAGATAATCCTAACAAATATAATCACTCAAGTCACTCTAAGGTTAGAGATAGAAGTATTTCAGCTTGTTGGAGGCTCTCTCAACCCTAAATGATAGAAAATAACGAATTTAAAGAAGTATGAATGACCTAGAGATTTCTCCATGGGATTAGTGCGGTAAACAAGCAGTAAAAAAAACATTTTTCCTGTACTTGGATAGATCCAAATAGTTTTTGTCTACAAAATTTGTCAAACTGATGAATTTGGATCGATCCAAAATTGGTCTGGATTTATCCAGAATGTTTTTGATCTCAAATTAAAATAATTTGGATTGATCCAAAGTGGTCCCGGATCGATCCGAATTGTTACTAGTTACTCAATAAAGAAATATCAGCATTTTTGGATTTATCCAGCACAACTTTGGATCGATCCAAAAAGAACCAAATTTCTATATAAAGAATTAGTAATTGATTGCTCTGCAATCAATGCCACTTTTTGAGTGTTTTTTATTATATTTTGATGGAATATGCTTAAACTTTGTCGCTTACTAGATTTAAACCAAGAGCTTAATGTTTTTGCTTTGTTTTGTAGGAATTCTTCATAAAATGGCATTTTGAGCATGATCGAGGTTGGTTCTGTGCATTTGCTTTTAGAAGAAACTCAAAGTGGAGTCAATTGGATGGAAAAATCATCAAAAAGATGTTAGGATGGCTCTGGGAAGCTTTTGGAAGCAAAAAGGAAGCAAAAGGAGGAAACTTAATTTTGTCGATAGAAACTCTATCGATTGTCTATCGATAGACCGAAGCTATGCAGAAAAAATTATCTCCTCTATCGATAGACACTACCATGTCTATCGATAGATATCACCTCGTAAAGCATGCCCGCGATTTTTAGTAGCTTGTAATGATATTTTTGGAGAGTTTTGTTTAAATAGGTCTTTGTACTCTATTTAAGCATTCTTTTTAGGTTATTTAGGTTAGCTAGACTTGGCACTAGCTTCTCTCTCTATTCTCTCTCCATTCTCTCTCTTATCTATTGGGATTCTTGGCTTATCCATGGAAGGGATGAAGAACTCCGGCGATTCTACCCCAGCTATGAGTGGCTAAGCTTCTCTCTTGGGTTGAAGATGAAGCTTCTCTCCACTCTTTTGTATTTGTAAGTTTGGATTTGGGTTTTATGTATAGTTTGTGGTAATTATACAACAATGAGAATATTGTTTCTATGCAATTTGGTTTTAATCGATTTTATCTATTAACATATTTGTTTTCTGTGATTTCAATTATGTTTGTTGTACAATGGTGCTTATCGAATGT
This sequence comes from Hamamelis virginiana, assembly GCA_017140935.1. Taxonomy (NCBI): domain Eukaryota; kingdom Viridiplantae; phylum Streptophyta; class Magnoliopsida; order Saxifragales; family Hamamelidaceae; genus Hamamelis; species Hamamelis virginiana. Next base: position 62,318 of record JAESVK010000891.1, on the reverse strand, counting down.
GTGTATCTGAAGTAAGATGGTTCAGGCCTTACTTGGATGGACTGTGTATTCTCGTTTGATAGTCCATGCCTTAAAAAGGATGATTCATTCTTGATTCATATATGCATAATCCTTACTGAATGATTTATTCTTGTAGTTTAAATCATTCCTGTGGATCGACACCCGTGCGAAAAATTTATTGCCCAGGTGCCAAAGTTTTGGATAGGACCGCATAAAGGCTAGCAACCGAGATCTAGGGGAGTTTTCTTACCTTAGTTTTTGTTTTTCGTTTCTTTTTATTTTTATTTTTATTTTGCATTGCATATCATCTAGTTGGAGGGTATGCTTTGTATGCATGGTCGGCGTTCCTTGTCTCTTGACTTAAGACCCTTTGACCCTGAATTAGAAAGTACTCTGAGAGCTTTTAGGGCTTCTCTTCGTAACAATATCGAGTCAGAGTCCATGTCTAGGATGGGAGATACGGTCGATAATCCTGCTAGAGAAGCTGCGGCTCTACCGTAAGCTCAGCAAGTACCTAGGCTTTTAAGGGACCATTTTATGCCAGGTGCTTTTACTCCACCTTCGTGTATTCAGATTCCTAAAATAGAGAATGTCCAGTATAAGAATTGGCATGCTACTCTTCTAATGCTACCGAACTTCTATTAGTTGGATAGGGAGAATCCATACAACCACTTAACTGAGTTCTTAAGGATTGTGTTCCACTGTAAGGATTCAAGGACTCACTGCGATGCCTTGAAACTCTTGTTGTTCTCATATTCTCTGCGGAATAGGGCAAAAACTTGGATAAATACTCTTAGGACCCTCGAGCCTGTCACTACATGGGAGGAGCTTCAAAAACTATTCCTAACTAGGTTCTACTCCATAGGTCGCACTGCTCAAATGCGGTATGCCATTACCTACTTTGTCAGAGGGAGAACCTTTTCATGAGGCTTGGGAGCGGATGAAGGAGCTGGTTAGATTGTGCCCCCACCATGACAGTCCTAACTGGCAAATTGTCCAATCCTTCTTTCAGGGGTTTTGTATTAATGATAAAAGTCTTGTTAATGCTGCGAGTGGGGGTGCCATTCTTAGGAATAGACTTAGTCGTCGAGATGAAGGTAGCCTTCCTAGTCAACCCATGAATAACCCCAAGGGAGTCAATGTAGCTGAGAGTTCTTCCTTACAAGACTCTCAATTTTTTGATGATGTGAATGCTATTACTACTTTGATGAGTGGTAGGGTAGTTGACAACAGGGTCGGGGAGAAATCCAGTGAAAGTGAGGTGAGGGTTGAGTCTAGAGTCCCTGAGGTGGTAGAATCTAGTGAGCTAGAGAAAAAGAGTAAGAAAGTGGTCAGTGAGCCTAACAGGGATAACTTTCCCTCTAATTCTGATGATCCTATGGCATCCTATGTGCCCAAGGCTCCATTCCCTTCGGCGTTGGTTGCACCCATTAAATGGAAGAAAAAGGGAGCGTTTTTGAGTGAGATTTTAGAAATTTTTAAACAAGTACGTATCAATGTACCACTCTTAGACGCAATTACGCAAATCCCGTCCTTTGCCAAATTCTTAAAGGACCTGTGTACTCAACAACGCAAGGAGCGCTCATATTTAGCTAAGTCAACAGTCCTTTCTGAAGTGGCTAGTGCGGTAGTGCAACATCACATTTTCCTTAAACGTATGGACCCTGGCACTCCTACTATTATTTGTTTTTTAGGAAGCTATTTTATAGATAGGGCCTTAGTCGATTTTGGGGCGAGTGTGAACATCCTTCCATACTCGGTATATGAGAAGATGGACTTAGGAGAGCTTCAACCTAGCCTTATACTTCAGTTCGCGGATAGGTCGACCAAAGTACCTAGGGGATTTTGAGAGATGTACTTGTCAAGGTAGAGTCATTTGTATTTGCTACAAATTTTATCGTTCTTGACATGAAACCTGTGCATAGTTCTAAGGCACAAATCCTTATGATCCTAGGAAGACCTTTTCCTGTGACTGCTAACGCGGTCTTATTTTGTAGGGAGGGTATTATAAAAGTCTCCTTTGGTAACTTGAAGGCTAAGCTTCAAGTGTACCATGCATCTCCACACCCTCATCACTTTGAGGAGTGTTTTTATGTTGGAGAGTTAGGGAACGATGATGAGGAAGCATTACCTTACATTACATGTTTTGACCCATTTGATGTATGCCTTCCTAAATGTGATGAAATTGATGTGGATTGTAACATTGACAAGATTAATAAGCTTTTTGATGTTAGAGGTATGCCCTAAAACCAATCCTAAAGTGCATATCTATTTCATATTAGGATAAGAAGGTACTACTTATCGTCTATATATTCAATTATATATACGATAATGTCCATGAATAAATGATAAGAGAAATATGTATCTCAAGTTTGTTGAGATATGAAGACTCATATTTCTCATACACATTTATTCTAAAAGTGTTCCTGCTCATAGGTTTATTAAAGAGGACATTTATTAAACCGACAGGAGTAGCACAGATTTAAACTAACTCCAATGGGAGGATAGGTAGTCTTTCCTATCAGTGTAGTGACACTTAGGTTAATCTGTGGCTGCATATTAGAGAATATGTACCCGGAACATGATCTGCTAGAATATTCCTATGGATATTAAGTCAAAGGAATATTCTTATGTTACGTCCATTTGGTAATCTTAAGAACTGAGACACCATGGATGTCTTATGCCTGAGTTGTTAGGGTTTGATAGTGTTTTATACAGCCTTGATCTTAAGGTTGTAGTCGACACTCATTGGCTCTAATAGGTGCTTGTCAATTTGCGGTGTGCTCAATTACGTCCCAAGCGTAGGAAC
>JAESVK010000891.1:46999-59499 GCA_017140935.1 Hamamelis virginiana | reverse complement strand
CCCCCCCAAGCAGCTACACGAATGGGGGGTCAAAAGACAACCGCACCCCTACTAAAATGTGACATTTACAAACATAGCAGGTGAAAATACGAGCCCCAGTACCGGTACTCAGCATCCAGTACCGGTACTCAACATATACTGCCCATTTGCTGCACTTCAGTACCGGTACTCATCAAGCCAGTACCGGTACTCACTTGAGAATTCTGCAGAATTTGCTCTATTAAGGCACAAAACTTCATTATCATCGCACATTGCCTTCAAAAACTATCCCCGCAACTTTGAAATGCCTCGAACACGCTGAAGAACCCTTCCCAAGGTTGAAATGAGGAACGAAACACGATTCGAACTTGCTTTGGCGGGTTTTCTTCACAAAATGACTCCGTTTGAAGATGAAAATGTGCACGGGCACCTTCCTCGACATACGGCGACTCTCCAAGCGTCCCAAAACACTTCAAAAAGATGCGTATAACTACAAACAACCTACAAAAGCACAAAACACAAAAGAAAGTCAAATGCACCTATTCTACGCAAACTAAGGCCAAAATGCATGCTAGAGTGGTCAAAAGCAAGTAAAAATACCGTACTTTATGTGTCAAACAATAGGTCTTGCATGAAGGCATATGAGTGGTCAATAAGGAATCATCACTCTCAGTGTTATGAGAGAGAATGTCAGGGTCAGTTCTCAAATATAACTCTCAATGTGAATCTCTAGCCAGAGTGATATATGAACTATGAAAGGGTTTCATAGGGTTCATCTTATTGAGATTATAATTTGAAGAACATATGACAAGAAAGTTAAGATAGGGTTTTGACTTATATCCATACCCTAAATATCTTAACTGTGACATTAGGGGATGAAAGATTAAGTAACAAGAAGGGTTCACATAGTTCTGCTATTCACCCAAACCTAAGGCATGTCATGACACATTGCTAGACGTCACTCATGACTAGTGAAAGCCTATTGATAAGTGTTATCAATGAGGGCATAATTGGAATAGTTTTAATTAAACCTTTAAATAGAAAGTTTCTATTTTAGGAGACATGGAGATGTCCCTTGTCACTGCTAGGTTGGGGTGAACCCAATGGGTCACACACAAACAAAGAACATAAGAGAGTCTCTTGAATTAAAGAGAGAAGGGAATTTCCTAAAACTAATTCCAATAATAACCTTATATATTATTTGTAAATATATAAGGAATTAAGTTATATATTAATTAGTAATATATAAAAGGAATTAAGTTACTTTTGGAACCCTAGGGGTTTTCTTTAAATACTAGAGCTTGTGACATGCTAGCACTAAGCCTCCATCCTTACTTTAGAGAAAAAGTTTCTCTCCCTCTCTCAAGCTTGATTCTTCCATTGTTGAGAAGTTTTAAGGATTCAAGCGGTTTTGTGTTCGTGTGGACTTCGTTGGAGACTTCATCCGTTTGTAGTTCGAGATCAACAAAATCAAATCGAAAGGCTAATCAAGTAAGTATTATTTATGTTTGTTAAATATATATATATATGCTTGTTTTGTAAATCACATGTCCCTATGCTTGTACGATCAATGGTTTGGATGTTTGATGATGTAATCAACTTTGTAAAAAATTTTATTTTGTCTTCCGCTGCGATTCCATGTATTTCGAACGATTCCTTTCAGTGGTATCAGAGCTAGATCAAGCATGGACATGTGTTTAATGATGGTAAGAATGGATTTAATTAATTAAAATAAAAAATCAATGGTTTTGGAAGCCATAGTGAATTCGGCCATGAGAGGTTCTCATGAACCTCTTGTGTTTTGCTTGTTGTTTTGGTGTATAAATGGCAACTAGGGATTTTTAGTAACCCTAGCTAGGTCACGGCAGCATGGGGCTTCCCTATACGGTTCGGCCACTAGGGGTTTTACCCCTTAGGTGATTTTGAGATTCAAGGTTTTGATGATAACCCTCAAAAGGTTTTTGGTTTATCTCTCTCCTCTCTCTCTCTCAATTTCGGACCACCTAGGGTTTGATGGTTTTGAGTTTTGATTGTTGGGGTTTTATCTCCATGATGGATTGAAGCTTTGATGATCATCATATCCCCTCCAAGGTACATGGCTATCTCTCTCCTCTCTCTCTCTCAATTTCGGCCTCTTAGGGTTTAGAACCCTAACTTGGTTCTTTTGAGATTTGATTCATTATTTACGTTTTAGAAACTTAATATTGGTCATCCATGGATGAATCTTTAAGTTTGAGAAATCCTAGGTATGATTGGATGATGTTCTTGTTTTTGAAAAATATGAACATAACTAGTTTTTGTGAAAAAACAATCTTTAATTAATGGCTATATGGAGTTCACGGCTATGGGGTTTTTCACCCCTTATGATTTTCGGCCATGAGGGTTTTACCCTCTATGGCATTCGGCTATTAGGGTTTAATAACCCTAGAATATATTTGCATATATCTTGATTGATTTTAAATTGTTAAAACTTTGATTCTTGATAAATGCAAATAACTTAGTTTAAATTTGTTTAAACTTGTATATTGATGAAGCTTGTTAAAGGGTTCAACAATGGTGTTTTAGGGTTCTTTGAATCCTTGTATTCATCATCAATGGTGGCTGGTTTTAGGTTTTAGAAACCCTAAACTAAAATAGGAAAATTTCCTAATTTGTTTTAGGAATCCCTAAATGTCAAACTAAGAAATTCCTAGTTTCTATTTTGTTAATTATTTGATTTAGGAAAGTTTCCTATCTTTGATTTGATTCTTTCTTATTTTAAATGATTACAATATAGATCATATTGCAGCATATTTGGTGTTTATGGAAACCCTAAAAGGGTTAGATTATGGTAAGGTTCCCCAACCCTAACCCTAACCCTAACCCTAACCCTAGCACAGTCTCTCTCTCCCACTATGATTTTCGGCCACATGGGTTTGGAACCCTAGAATGCCTTATTTTATTTTAAGTTTTCATGATCTTATGTTCTTCATATGTTTTATAAATAGTTTATAAAGTTTTCAAAAATAATTTTTTTTTTTTTTTGAAAATTAAAATGAAGAACATGAAGGTTTGATGAAAAGTGTTTTTATGAAATAATTTTAGTGTTCTTAAGAGATTGTGAAATTCATGTGATGAGTTATTGTTTTTAATTACTTAAAAATATTTAGGGATGCTGCTAGATGATATATAAATGTGTTAAAAGAGTTTTAGCATAATTATATATTGATAGGATTAATTTTGAAATAGTTTTAAAATTAAACTGAGTTGCTGTTTTTCTGGGCAGCAGCCATGAAGCTTTTGCAAAATCCATGGAAAATAGTTTCTGGGATTTTTGAAGCTTGCCACCTATTGACTTCATTAATATAAGGTCTTAACAAAGTCTAGGAAGGGTTCCCATGATTTTTAATGACCTTGAATAGCCACACTAGAATTTTTGTGATTGATAGTCAAATCTGGAAAATCTGACTCTCTATCACAAAATGTCTCTAATTGATACTAAACGTTGGAATCAAGTCTTGAGACCCCTGCCATTGTTTAGAGGACTGAAAAACCTAGTGAATTGAAGTGTTTCCATGACTTAGTTCACTTTAGGTTATACCCAATAAATGCATTTGTGAACAAATTCCAGATTCTGCCATGGTTTGGAGTTAGTGTCACAAAGTGCCTTAAAGTGATACCAAACGTTGGAATCACTAAACGAGACCTATGCCATTTGAAAGAGGACTGAAAATCCTTGTGAAAGTATTCTCACATTTTAAAAGTTTGTTTTAATATAGGAAAGTTTAGTCCCAAAACAGTAGCGGAATTCTTAGTTTTGTGAAAAACTGGGTTTGTGTCTTTTCAAGAAATTTTGATTTTGAGTTATTATTTAATTCCTTCCATATATGTTAACTATAATGCATATTAAAGTGTTAAATGCATGATAGGAATTATGATATTAATTTTTCAAATTAAATTCTATTTATTTAAAACCCTAATAGAGTTAATTAGGAGTTTTACTTAAGAAAAGACACTTTTACATTCATATGAGATATGATGGTTTTATTTTAAATGAGATTTAAAATATTGTTATTATTGTTATGAGATAATAATAATAATAATATTGACTTTAAATTAATTAAATGCCATTGCCATCATTGCCATTCTTTTATTATTGTTGTTTTTATTTATGCAATGAGTTTGTATAAATATGAGTGGATAATTATGGACTTAAGACCAATTAAATGTGATGTGATTGGCCGCATTAGATGTGTTTGGCTTATTTTAAGGGTTGTATTTAAAGTTGTTTAAATTTAAGTGATGTAATTAATTTGGGGCTTGCATGCCTCTTTCCCTCTCAATCCCTATGTATCCCCTATCTCCTTAATCCCTTTCTTTCTTTTATTTTAAATGTAATATTGGATACTTGGTGGAGCATGGTGGACTTGAGGTGCATGGTGGAGTTTTGTATGAGAGGAAAATGCAAGTACTTGAGAAGGACTTGGCGAGGACTTCAAGACTTTTAGAAAATCTTTTAGTCTTGATGTAATAGTTACATAGTTTTAATTGCGATCACATAACCCTCATTATAGACCTAGGGTTCATCTTTTTGGCTCAAAGCATGAACCCACCCTAAAGTCCATAATTAATCCAAGGCCCATTAATATATGAGATGTATGCTTGGTAGGGGGCCTTGACCTAATTTATTATATGTTCAAGATGAATCCACCATAGCCTCTAGAAGGACAGTGGGAGGATAATCGAGAACTAATAATAAAGTTTGGTCTAAACTTTATATGTATGTTTGATATATATGTGATGCATGTGATGTATGTCTATTTTAAATGAGACCTTTTTATAAAACCTCTTTTAATTCAAAATTAAGTTGTAAGGAAGAGGCCTTGGGCTTTATCCTAGCCTCCCATCATTACATGATAGGTGGATTCTTATGGTGGATGTGTTTGGCTGAAGATATGCGGGAACATGGTCATCCTGAGGATTCATATTGTCTTGTTTTAATATTGGATATCATAAGGTGCGATAATGGTGTATCCTAAGAACCTATTATGTGAGGGGTACAACATTCAATTGACCATACTTATGCGAATTATGGGTGTGACTTAACTAAAGAGTACTATCCAAGAACCTATTATGTGAGGATACTACAATTTAGAGGCTAAAGGATGATTGGAATTTGCTTTAAGAAGCATTAGGATAAGAGTTATCCACTCATTAAGGGTTAGTATCCAAGAACCTATTATGTGAGGATTACTAATTTTTAATGGGACCCCAATCCCTACTATGGAAATTCAAATGATGAAATTCCCGAGTCTCATCTAAGGGAGTATGAGATTTGAATAAAATAGTGGGAGGTACCATAAGACTTAGAAACCAATAGGTATTTATGGTTTGAATAATATGAAATTTACTTTTATTATTTTCTGTTGTAGATGGCTCCACTAAACCCCTTATAAAGAATTCTTGATGAAAACCGTTTGATTGGTCCCAATTTCAATGACTGGGTTAGGAACCTGAAAATAATCTTAGCTGCTGATAAAATTGAATATGTTATCAAATCTCCACGCCCCAATGCTTTGCCTGAGGGGGCATCTGAAGAGGAGCGAGACACTTATAATAAGTGGCTTGAGGATGATGTACAAGTCAGGTGCTACATGATGGCATCGATGACCAATGAGCTCCAAAGGCAACATGAGGTCATAGACAGTGCATATGCGATCCTCAAGAATATAAGGAGTTGTATGGAACACAAAACATAATTGTAAGGTACAATGCTGTGGGTGATATTTTCTCTGCTAAGATGGTGGAAGGGACATCAGTGAATGAACATTGTCTCAAGATGATCCGAAACATCCACGCTCTTCAAGATCTAGGTGTCGAGATCAATTCTGAGATGAGTACAGATATTCTACTTCATTCACTTCCTTCAACCTTCAAACAATTCATCATGAACTTTCACATGATTGATGTGAATGATAAAGTTTCTTTAACTGATTTGATGAATATGTTGAGTACTGCTGAGGAAACCTTGAAAAAGGATTCCAAAGGAAATGTTTTGGCTATAGATAAGGCATCAACTTCTAAACCCAAGCCCAAGGGCAAAGGTAATAAGAAGAAGAAGCCCAATCTTAAGCCAAAAAGAGGAATGAAGAAGAAGAATACAAAGGGAAAATGTTTCCACTGCGGCAAGACGGGTCACTGGAAAAGAAATTGCAAGGAGTACCTGGCTTCGTTGAAGAATGGTTCTTCTGATGGTACGTCTTGTATTTGATTTACTAATTGAGAATTAGTATTATTTTGCTTTATGGTATGAGATACCTAACGATGTTTTTTCTTGTACAATACGATTGTATGTAGGAGACAAGGGGAAGCAAAAGGTCGAGTAGATATTCAGCTTTCAGTGTTTGGAAAGGATCAAGAGTTGCTGCCTTCAACACTATAGCTCAATTCTTGACTAGTTTATTTAGAATTTGATGAACTTTTAATTATTGCCAGTTTGTAATAAATACTTCTTTAGAAGTTTTTATTTAGTTTTGAATATTTCGATTATTTAAAACAGTTTATTTATAATATTAATTATTCGGATAATTTTTGGCGATTATTTTAAAGTTCTAAATTCTTCATGAATGCTATTAAATATATATATGATTCAACCTTGTAGGATTATATTAATAAATGAATCTTGACACTTTGTTTGAATTCATTAATTAATATAATTCAATCACCTTATTTATAAGGAGATTAAAAGGATAATACATGAGATGTATAAACCTTATTATTTAGTTTTATATACTTCATATCAATTTTGAATATTTGAAAATGTTCAAAGGATTCAAAACTATGAATATTTGAAGAGTTCAAATCATTCATTTGGAGTAAAACTAAAAGGGAAATATTGAGAATATTTTAGTTGAATCATTTATATAAAGAGGACCTTAAATATGTTAAACGTTGCAGTTTTAAAGATTTGTTTTAAATATAAGATATTTCAAATAAACCTTAAAAGCTATGCTTTCTTTAAAGAGTTATTGGAAAGCAATGTTTCCATGATGGTTGAGAACCATTTCTTTATGAAACATTATAAGGGATTTTATATTATTAAAGAGTTTAATAAATAAATACCTTGTTTCAAAAGGACTAGTGGGAGCAATAAAGTCATCATTCATTCTCGGTTTTCTTTATTTAAGTACATACTTTAAATACTAAGTGTAGTATCAAGAATTCCATAAAAGTTATAGGAATTCTAATCTCTAAAAAATTTTGATTTTATGAGGGATTATATATGAGTTTAATATTTGAGAAATATGGAATCTCATAAAAGATTATGTACTTAATATCATTAATGCTACAAAAGTTGTTGGCAGATATTGGAATTATTCAGAATAATGATCCTGAATAAAAGTGAGTATATTCTTAAGTTAGTTAAGATTGTGATACTTACATGAATAAAGGAATCTAAAAAGATGCCATTTACAAGTTGCCTAAAAGAATGCCTAGTACATATTGTTCTCTACCAAGAACATAGGTCTCATTTACTAGACATCAGAGTTGGCAGCAGAATTATAGTTTAATTACTATTATTGAAAATAATAAAGATGCAAAGTTTGTTTGCATAGGATCTCCATTGCCATAACGTCTATGGGAGTTATAAAGCCTTGTCTTTCGAAGACTAGTATAAGATACTATGGTAATTGGCTTTAGTGCAAGTGGGAGATTGTTAGAGGTATGCCCTAAAACCAATCCTAAAGTGCATATCTATTTCATATTAGGATAAGAAGGTACTACTTATCGTCTATATATTCAATTATATATACGATAATGTCCATGAATAAATGATAAGAGAAATATGTATCTCAAGTTTGTTGAGTTATGAAGACTTATATTTCTCATACACATTTATTCTAAAAGTGTTCCTACTCATAGGTTTATTAAAGAGGACATTTATTAAACCGACAAGAGTAGCACAGATTTAAACTAACTCCAATGGGAGGATAGGTAGTCTTTCCTATCAGTGTAGTGACACTTAGGTTAATCTGTGGGTGCATATTAGAGAATATGTACACTGAACATGATCTGCTAGAATATTTCTATGGATATTAAGTCAAACGAATATTCTTATGTTACGTCCATTTGGTAATCCTAAGACCTGAGACACCATGGATGTCTTATGCCTGAGTTGTTAAGGTTTGATAGTGTTTTATACAGCCTTGATCTTAAGGTTGTAGTGGCACTCATTGGCTCTAATAGTTCTTGCATGAAGGCATATGAGTGGTTAATAAGGAATCATCACTTTCAGTGTTATGAGAGAGAATGTCAGGGTCAGTTCTCAAATATAACTCTCAATGTGAATCTCTGGCCAGAGTGATAGATGGACTATGAAAGGGTTTCATAGGGTTCATCTTATTGAGATTATAATTTGAAGAACATATGACAAGAAAGTTAAGATAAGGTTTTGACTTATATCCATACCCTAAATATCTTAACTGTGACATTAGGGGATGAAGGATTAAGTAACAAGAAGGGTTCACATAGTTCTGCTATTCACCCAAACCTAGGGCATGTCATGACACATTGCTAGACGTCACTCATGACCAGTGAAAGCCTATTGATAAGTGTTATCAATGAGGGCATAATTGGAATAGTTTCAATTAAACCTTTAAATATAAAGTTTCTATTTTAGGAGACATGGAGATGTCCCTAGTTACTGCTAGGTTGGGGTGAACCCAATGGGTCACACATAAACAAAGAACATAAGAGAGTCTCTTGAATTAAAGAGAGAAGGGAATTTCCTAAAACTAATTCCAATAATAACCTTATATATTATTTGTAAATATATATAAAGAATTAAGTTATATATTAATTAGTAATATATAAAAGGAATTAAGTTACTTTTGGAAATAAGTATTAAATAGAAACCCTAGGGGTTTTCTATAAATACTAGAGCTTGTGACATGCTAGCACTAAGCCTCCATCCTCACTTTAGAGAAAAAGTTTCTCTCCCTCTCTCAAGCTTGATTCTTTCATTGTTGAGAAACTTCAAGGATTCAAGCGGTTTTGTGTTCGTGTGGACTTCTTTGGAGACTTCATTCGTTTGAAGTTCGAGATCAACAATCGCAAATCGAAAGGCTAATAAAGTAAGTATTATTTATGTTTGATAAATATATATATATGCTTGTTTTGTAAATCACATGTCCCTATGCTTGTACGATCAATGGTTTGGATGTTTGATGATGGAATCAACTTTGTAAAAAATTTTATTTTGTCTCCCGCTGCGATTCCATGTATTTCGAACGATTCCTTTCATTTGAATCCACACCATTCCTAGGCATCCTACCTTAGAAGCCTACAGGTAAGTCTTTTTCCCTAATGATTCCTATTCCTCGATCCACTTTCTTAAATGAGTTTCTGTTATTTGGATTGCAAATTTTCCTGCTAAAATTGTTAAATAGAAACTGATTTTTGGAAGGAGACCAAAGGAGAAGCAACAGGTTTGATTTTGGTGGATGGCAAGAGTAGATTCATTTCTTCATTTCTTCTGCATATTGTCTGTTTTGCTTTATTGTGATTTACATCCATTGAGGATAATGCATGATTTAAGTTGGAGGAAGGAATAAATAAATTTTTGGAAAATTTTTGGGGGGAGTAATAGTCATTCCCTTAAGCATTGAGTGATTTTTGAACTTGTTTCAATATGTGTATGCTTTTATTAGTCTACAAATAATTGAGTTATGGTTTGTTTTGAGCTTATGCATGTGTAGGTGAATTTCCAAATTGCACATGCACGAATCATTCATGATATTTTCTGAACCAAAGAGTACCTTGCTTAAATTTGTCTATTCTTGTTTCATTCTTCATCTTGTGTCACCAAATAAAAATTCTATTTTCTTTTTCTTTTTCTTTCTTATCTATTCATTCTGCATCCATTTTTTTATGTTAGTTTAACATTTGCATGATGGATAGTTTTGTTGTGCATTATTTAAACATCTGTGAGTCATGGAAAAGGATCATAGGCTATATTTGTTTATTTGAGCTTAAATTCTTTCATATTTATATTGGCATTAGTATCTAATTCGAGCCTTCAAGTTTCCTTTTCTTGGCGAGCTTAGGGAGCCTAAGGGAAGAGGTTAGGTGAATCAATTCTTGGTTGGAGTGTCGTTTTCGAGTCTTGTTTTTATGTTTTGGTGTTTTGTGTGCCATGTCTCAGTATTGAACAGTTTCTTTTTGTAAAGGAGTAAGAATTTGTAATATGGATGATCAAAGGGTTAAATATTGCATCTTCGAAAAGGAATGAAAAGAAAGAAATAAGGAAAAGAGGAAATAAAAAAAAAGGGTTTGCTTGTGTACTATCCCTCTTAAAGCTGAAAATATAAAGCTCAATTCAAGTTGAAGGGTGTGTAAAAAAAAAAAATCAAAAGTGAATGATGCAATAAGAATAAAAACCCAGAAATTCTTTATATTCCAATCTTCTTTGAACTAAGTGATTCTGTTAAAGAGCATGGTACATTATTTTTAGTCGTGGGGGAGGGGCCTGGGGTTGCGTGTTTGGAGTCATTTGTGTCTTTTGAGTAGTTTTAGTTTGTTTTGTCTTGTTTTGTTTTAGGTGAGGTGTATGTGATGGTTAGGTAGAGAACCTAAACCATGTTTTTAAACCATCACATGTCTTTTTGCTTTCCATCCTTGAACCAAAAGGCATTATTGAGCACATAAAGTCATATTTGATTCCATGAAATGTTTATGTTTTATTTTGTTACAACTTTACCATCTTTTATGTATATGTGTGTAGTTTCATTCTCATTCACCATTTTTTCCTAAACTTCTCTTCCATAGTGTTGTTGTTTTTCTTATCTTTTGTGTTATATTTCTCAGTTTCATTCTCTTCGTTCTTCGTGTTCTCTATCTCATTTGTTTAAGTTTGGTTATTTGATGGTTTAGAACTTGATTGAGTGATTCCACTTCACTACAGAAGGTTTTCTGTTACACGATGTTAGTTCAATACTTCGCATGAATTATGAGTAGTAAGATTGCTTAGCATGCCCATTGTGTTGAAATGTGTTTTTCTTGATCTTAGTGAATAAGGGGAATGGACTGAAATTTGCATGTTTGTGGGTGTCATTTCTGCAAACCCTCACGAGACTATAACTCGTCCACTAGGGGGTCCTAGGGGTTAAAGGATTGTTGCATACGCTAAATGCAATCGAGTTTCCTTGCAAAAGTGACATTTTTTAATTTTGTTTTGGTTATTTTTAGTTAGGTTATTTATTTATTTTAGTAGTATTATGAATTTAGTGGTTTGCTAGGGACTAGCAAAGTTTAAGTTGGAGGGTGTGATTTCTCTGCAATCAATGCCACTTTTTGAGTGTTTTTTATTATATTTTGATGGAATATGCTTAAACTTTGTTGCTTACTAGATTTAAACCAATAGCTTAATGTTTTTGCTTTGTTTTGCAGGAATTCTTGATAAAATGGCATTTTGAACATGATCGAGGTTGGTTCTGTGCATTTGCTTTCAGATGAAGCTCAAAGTGGAGTCAATTGGATGGAAAAATCGTCAAAAAGATGTTAGGATGGCTCTGGGAAGCTTTTGGAAGAAAAAAAGAAGCAAAAGGAGGAAACTTAATTTTATCGATAGAAACTCTATTAATTGTCTATCGATAGACAGAAGCTATGCAGAAAAAATTATCTCCTCTATCGATAGACAGTACCATGTCTATCGATAGACATCACCTCGAAAAGAGTGCCCACAATTTTTAACAACTTTTAATGATATTTTTGGAGAGTTTTGTTTAATTTGGTCTCTGTATTCTATTTAAGCATTCTTTTTAGGTTATTTAGGTTAGCTAGACTTGGCACTAGCCTCTCTCTCTCTCTTCTTTCTCCATTCTCTCTCTTCTCTCTTGGGATTCTTGGCTTGTCCATGAAAGGGATGAAGAACTCCGGCGATTCTACCCCAGCAATGGGTGGCTAAGCTTCTCTCTTGGGTTGAAGATGAAGCTTCTCTCTACTCTTTTGTGTTTATAAGTTTTGATTTGGGTTTTATGTATAGTTTGTGGTGATTGTACAACAATGAGAATGTTGCTTCTATGCAATTTGGTTTTAATCGATTTTATCTATTAACATATTTGTTTTCTGTGACTTCAATTATGTTTGTTGTACAATGGTGCTTATCGAACGTGTGTATGTGAAGTAAGATTGTTCATGCCTTACTTGGATGGATTGTCCATTCTCGTTTGACAATCCATGCCTTAAAAATGATGATTCATGCTTGATTCATATATGCATAATCATTACTGAATGATTTAATCTTGTAGTTTAAATCATCACTACCATGGATATACATGAACCCTAATCAACTTATGATTGCGATTGATGAGAGTTAAGTGGATTCGAAAACCCAAGACCTTTTATTAATTGTTTTGCATTCTTTAGTTTAAACAAACCAACTCTTCAAAATCAAAGATTGTTTTTTTTTAACTAAAATCGAATTCACTTTAGTTTTGTAAGGTTCTGTGAAAACCACAGACATGGATTCGCAGCGGAAGAGG